>JAXCGZ010013621.1:25000-70000 GCA_037179515.1 Halocaridina rubra
TGAGGGAATAAAAGAGAACGAGGAAGAAATGTGCTGAAGATGATAAAGCTAAGAAAAAAAATTTATATACAATTATCAGGTTTGAGTGGAATGTAGTAAGAGAGGGGGTAGTAGGGAATGGAGGATGAATAGGGATGTTTTAAGGAGGAAGTTTTTCAGGGGATGGAAGTCCGAGTTTCATAAGATAAATGGCTAGACGCAAAAGAGAAGGTAGGGAATGAAAGTGTATATGTGGTAATGCCAGAAAAGAAGCATGCATGTGAGGTAAAGGTGCAAAAAGGTTATGGAAAAAGTGTATAAAAGGTATAGAGTGAAGAAGGGGGTAGTGAACAGCGTGGTGAGAACGGAAAATACTGTATAAGAATTAAACATGGTTTTGTCTCGTATATTCTTTTTTATTTCCTATACAGACACTTCCCTACTTACGAACAACTGAGTTACAAATATTCACAGATATGAGTATAAACCTACCCATTATATACCCATGTATTGATGTATGTAGTACTGTACTGTACTGCTACATTTATTACTGTATTAAAATTCATTATTACTATATACTTTATGTTTTATGTAGTAGTCAAGTGTCTTTAAGCTCATTCCCTGTTACCAGTGGTGTTCCACAGGGTTCCATTTCCCTGCTACCTATTTTCTCTAAAATATTAGAAAAAATTGTTGCATGCCAACTTATGTCATATTTAGAGTCAAATAGACTATTAGCGATTAACCAACATGGTTTCAGACTGAAACTCTCGACGAAAACTGCACTGCTCAAAGTTACCAATAGTATGTATATTAATATAAATATTAAAAAAATGTCTCTGCTTGTAGTATTAGACTTATCAAAAGCCTTCAACAGAGTAAACCATGAAATTCTTATTAGTAAATGTACTAATATAAATATTGACCTGAACTGATTTAGAGAGTATTTATCTAATTGCAAACAGTCTATCCATCTTAGCATTATCTCTGTGCCAAAAAATTTATCATTTGGTGTTACACAGGGATCAGTACTTGGTCCTATCCTCTTCTCCATTTACGTAAATGATGTATCTTCTTTTATTTCTGACTCTCTAGTCGTACAATATGCAGATGACACTCAACTACTCCTTAGTGGTGATATTAATAATCTCCCAGAGCTAACCTTAAGAGCAGAAAACACTCTGTCAAAAATTAAAACCTATTTTCAAGAAATTGAGCTGTTAATTAACGAAAGTAAAACACAATGCATGTTTATTAGCTCTAGGTTCCATATAGCACAAAGTCCAGAAAACAAAAATTAATTTTTTGCGGCAATATCATTACTCCTAGCAAAACAGTAAAAAATCTAGGAATTCACTTTGATAACTATATGATGTTTGATTCCCATATAGATAAAATATGCAAAAAGGTTACAGGAACTTTAATGTACTTATCACATATAAAAGACAATTTTGAGACTACCACTCGAATAACTGTTGTTGAATCTCTTGCCCTAAGTCACATTAATTACTGCACAACTGTTTGGAGAGCTACCACTAAGACTCAGATAAACAAAATACAGAAGCTTGTTAATTTTTCAGCTCGAGTTGCTCTGGGGGGGGATAAGAAAATATGACCACATCACACCAACTCAAAAAATTTGGGTGGCTTTGGGCAGAAAACAAGGTCGCCTATGCTATTTATGTTTTTGTTTATAAAATTTTGAACCATTATTATCCGAGCTGGCTATTTGATTTAAAAACAGTCAGGGATATGAGAGGAACCAACACAAGACAGAGTAGTAAGTTCTTTTGTCAGAGAACAAACACAGAAGCAAGTTCAAAGATGGTCACTATTAAAGGGCCAACACTGGAACAATATCTCGGAGCATCTTAAAAATTCATCCTCCTTTGCAGCTTTCAAAGGCAAACGACATAGTTTCCTTTTGGACAAGTAGTTGCTGCTCACACATTAATTAAACTTATTGATATAATGCAATTTCCCTTAACACTAACCTGTCTATATGTAAACTGATATCGCCTTCTCTATTCTCAGAGTTAAGAACTAATTATTCTCATTGTAAGAAATACAAATGTGGTGATGATGCCGATAATGACAATCCTGTATCGAGTGTTATTATTACTACTTTATTATTAACATTTTTATTACAGTATTATTATTTTCTAGGAAAGCTATATTTACTTAAATTGTATGTATTACCCTCTTACTTATTAGTTCAGTTACATGTCTACTTATAAGTTTCTCTTAAATTGTATAAGAATAGCCATTGTACAAAAATGGAAATAGGTTTGTTTGTTTTTTTTTTCATCAACGATTTTCTTCAGTCCACATCCACCTCTCTTCTTCACGCCTTTGGCGACAATTCGACCCTTCATTTTTCCTCATACTTTTCTTCACAACCTTCATCTGCTACTCGTAATTAGTCTCGTATCACTCTTTCTTCTACTCTCAACTCTTTGCAGAGGATATCTGAGTGGGGCACCCAATATTTAATTAAATATAATGCCTCCAAGACACAGTTTTTGGCTATCTCTTTATCTTTTTCTCCTCCTTATAGTCCTAGTGTCTTTGAAACTAACGAAATTTACCCTCTTAATTCTATTGACATAAAAGATATCAAATCACATAATCCAAATTTCTAAAGCTGCATCCAAAAAATTTGGGGTTCTGTTTCATTTTCGTCACTAATTTTCCTCTTTACAGTTACTTAAAATCTACAGAGGTCTTATCCATCCATGCTTAGAATACTGCTCGCTTATTTGGGTGCTTCTTCATATACAGAGTACTTCTCTCGATAGGGTTGAATCAAAGGCAGTCAGTCTAATTAATAACCCTTCTCTTATTTCTAATCTAAATTCTCTTTCTCTTTGCCTTTTTGGTATCATCCCTTTCTCTTATCTATCGCTATTCTGATGAGATAGCAAGTTGTTTCCCTCCCCCACTGCCATGGCCGCTTAACACTCGGCAAGCGGCCTCATCTCACAGGTACTGTGTGGAGATTGAAGCTCGTAGATTGGTCGGTGCAGCGACTACTTCTTCCCATCTAATTCCAGACTCAAACTCTCTTCCTCTTCTGTCGTTCCTAATTCTTATAACCCATCTTCCTTCAAAAACGGATCTATCATCATCTCAGGGCCTAATCCTGCCATATCTCTAGGTTCTCAATACTTTGACGATTCTTTCATCTTATCCTTTTCCTATTGTTTATCATTACCTCATCTCTGCCTTGTCCATAACCTTTCACTTTTCCTTTGTCTTAATGTTATCATTGTTTCCGAGCCTTTATTGATGAGGGCAATTTTCTTGCCTGTCCCAGTGTCACATAAAAAAAAAAAAAAAAAGTATTGTACAGTACTGCATATGTATGTACTGTACAGTACTTTTAACTAAAAACAATTTACGAACAATTTTACTCACGAACGGACGTCTGGAACCTAACTTATTTGTAAGAAGAGGAGTGTTGTCTCTGCCTCAATCAACTTCGCTTACCTGAGTGAGCATACTTACTGCATAATACATTAAGAAAGTGATATGGCAGAAATTCTAATGAATGTGATGTGATCTATTTTACTTCACGGACTCCCTTTTCATTAAGGACTGGAACAGTGCTTTCTTGTGAAGAGGTTTGGTACTGACAAGTGCAACATTTACATTGAGTGAATGCCCTCTCTAACCTCAAATTGTGGTGGGCCGCGAACTCAAGACTTGACAAATCAAAGTTTAAAGAGTTACCACTCAGCCACAGAAATGCTAATGAATACTTTAGAGTTTCTTCACCGATTACAGCTTTATTACATAGTGCTTCCACACAATCTACCTATTTACAAGCAAACAAAGCCCTCATAAGGACTTTTATAACATGAAGTGCTAAATGAAAATACAGTAATGTTTCATACACTGACGTTTCACATAACCCCGAGGGTCCAGAAGTATATATGAAATGAAAAGGTAAAAAATTAAATTTAAGTATCATAACACTTACTGTGGATATGTCAAAATAATATGGTTGAACAGGAAAAATGAAAGAAGACACATCAAAACTGCTATAAACATATATTTAAAATTTATTTAATACAAGTAAGACTCCCTTTCCCTGTGTTGCAAGCTTTTAACTTGAACAACGAAGGCTCTGAAGTTAACATGTAAATACAAAAATACACAAACTCTCTAGGTTTATGCTCCAGTTAAATAATTTCTCTGTAGTATTTGGTCATTAAATTTTTAATTATAATAGAAATATACTTATATAAACTAATTTTCTCATTACAAAGAAAAATAACTTCGAATTTATAAAATGTAATTAATTTAAAGCATAGATCACTGGAAGTGGCACCTTTAAAAAATACTCAAAACAAATTTATACCAAAATAAAAACTTAAATCTTCAGGCCAATACTATCTAGAATTCAGTATAAAAGGTACTATAACACTGGCACTCAGCCATATGATATGGTGCCAATTTACTCTTAACAGCATTTACTTATTCATTTTTTTATAGGAATGCACAGCCTAAGCAGGAGCAAACGACCAAATTAGTTGTTCATAAGCTCAAACATTTCTGTCATACGAAGGATTCCATCTTGTATATATTACAACAATATGCTGCAATTATCACACCACAAGAGCTGGTCCTCAATTTATAAATATGATCTTACTTAATTCGCAATTTATGTAGCAACTATGAACGATTATTACAAATACATATATATAAAAAAAACAAAGTATAAACACTGGTTTGTATATAATAAATCATGCTAAAAAGTAATATGAATAGTATTAAACAGACTCGAGATAGGGTAGATCATATGCGGATTTCTAATTAAGTCCTCCCAATGAGATTTCATAATCCGACAGGTTAAAGTTACATGATACACAGAGTATAAATATGGGAGACGAAGAGAATAAAACTGCTAAGTAAATGTTCGAGACCTTATAGGCTATAAGCTGCACATGAATATAAAAACAGTAATGTCTTTTCTTTAAATTCCTCTCCCACCCTTGAGAGAAAAAAGCATGTGAAAAAAAATTAAAACACTACATAAGCTACTTGCAGGCACTTTCATCGTAAAAAATATTGGTGACAAAATTTCTTCTTGCTTTACTTAATAATAGTGTTAATGATAGCCACCCTAAGATTCATCATAGCTGACCCCACTATAAGCAAGATAAAGTCTCAAAATATTTAGAGAGAATCTAAAGCATTCAAAGATGATTACGGCATATCTAAAGAACAAAATTTGAAAGCATATCTACACATGTTATTAAGAATATAAACATGTTGAATATACCTGTACTCATCATAGTGAATAATCCAAATTGTCAGTTTCTAACATCTTTACAAAATTGCTTGTTCTAACCAAAGTTCTCATTAGTTACAACTTTATGTAAATAATAGGCATTCCCAAAAACATTATGGGCTAACATAATGAAGCTAATGTCAAGAAAAAAATTTCACTACCCCACAAACAGCACTAGAAGACAGATTTTTCAGTAATATTATACGTTTTCTCTTATGATGAGCATTAATTTCCATTCGAAAAATTTTAATGTGTTGTAACTGACTAAAAAACTTGTTTCATAAATACCTCTCTCACGTCTTTACTATCTACTGAACAAGTATATTTCTTTCCTTCAGCAACAGCAGAGGTTAAAAGACATTTTTAACAATTAATGACTTAAAAATTCTACTAAATTAGCAAAATGCCTTCAATAGTAATATAAAAACAAGAAGGCAATTCCTTCCTAACATTCATAAGTATCGATCACAGATTCCAGTACTGTACATAATTTCATATTCACAACTTAATGAAAGGAGAGCTTTACCTTAAATGCCAGTGAAATAATGAGCAATTACAAGCAGATACCTTAACAAAAACTATATGAATGATACCAGATCACGCATGTTCCTTTTATAAATGAAACAAATGGAAATTAGAGTGAAATAATGAAAGATACTGGCTGTGAGAAAAAAAGGTATGAAAGAACAACACATATACAGCACTCTTCAAAAGACGGACAAGTTACAATGTAGACACAAGACAAAAAAAAGTCAAAAAACAAGAAAAAGGAAGACCTAGTGGAATGTGAAGGAAGGAAAACTGTGGATAAAAAGAGAAACACGCATAATAACGAAGCAAAAAATGCACAATATTCAAATACAAAACTATGAAAAACGATCAGTATCTCGTCTACTTGCAAGACCGAAGTTTTTTACCTATTTCTGAAAATCACTTAATGTATTTATAAAAGAAACGAGGCATGATCTTTTAAATGCTTGATAACAAACTATAAGAAGTTATTCTGAAAAAAATCTTATATACTACACAACAGTCATCATTTTCTGCAAGCTTCTGCAATTTTTATATGGTACTATTTAAGGTCACTGAGTTGCTTATGGTATAAGGAATATGAATGCTTGGCAATCATTCTGGAAAGACCATGCTATAAACAAACCAAAAAAACAAAAAACAAAAACGACTATTTACAGATTAATACTATTGCTATACTGTATACCATAATTGAAGACCAGGAGTTTACCTTTGAAATTGCATAGCAATTTATACTAGTGATTATGCACTAGATGGGAGCCATACTGAGCACTTCAAGATACAAAGACATTGATCCTGAGACATAGATATCGCTTGTGGTTCTAACTACTCAACCATTCTCATCTGCTATACTTGTAGAATCATGAATAAAACACAAAACAGGACTTGCACGATGTTATATGAAGACTTAGGTATGAATCTAAGAATTATTTTCAGCACTGGACTCCAATACCTTGTAAGACTTCTCGTTCATGTGGGTTCAAATGGGGGATAAACACAGGAAAAGCCGGGTGCTGAGTGAATGTACTAATGAACGTTGTCAGGTACTGCTGTAGATCCAAGGTGTAGAGGGGATCACTTACCTTTAACAGAGAAAAATAGAATGGGTATTTCAATATCATTCAATGTAGCAAATAGTCTCTCCTTTTTCAATATGATTTAATAAAAAATAAATCCAGTATACTCCTTTTCTCAATATTTGTTCACGTCTCCACATATTTCACTACAGGCATACCTAACTGTAACTATAATTTGGTTAACAAGTGGCTCGTACAATATCAGTCGGAAACTGCCATCATATGAGGATTGAAACGGTTCATACAGACATCTGTATAGCTATCATCGTTCAAACTGTTCAAATCCTAGCTGAGGGGTATATGTAAAAGTAAGATACACTAACTGGCTTAAGCATCGTATTACTTCATAACTTGAGTTTTTCGAGCAAAATATTCCCAAAATTCATCCACTATCAGTTGCCTTAGTGCTCTTATATAATTCTAAACACTAACTAGTTTTCAATTATTACTGCAATAATGGTGCCAATTTTAAACTATACTGCCTCTAGTATTTGAAAATGAAACAGATTAAATAGAAAAGTAAATGGCACATATACCATTTTATTCAAATGTGTCGTTGTCTCTTGATGCAGCAGAGTGGATCTAGCCAAACACTTGCACATCTAGCCAATGATTTTATCTTATTGTAAAACTTAAGAAAATCATATTTAAGAAACCTGCATCACTAGGCTACAAGTATTCATCATTCAAATTATCCCAGTATATAGGTTTGGTGTCACTCTGTTACCTAAGTTATTTTAACTTATTTATCTAGTTTTACTCTGCAATATTTTTTCTGTTTCAAAGTTTTCTTCCCCTTCAATGCTGTAGTATATTCAAAGTTTAAGTCTGCAAATATATCTCAAGCATTTCAATTTTCTTATCAGCTCCACATGAAGTCCAACAATCATGACCTTCCTGCACTATGGAAATAACTTTTTCCTCATGCAATCAAATCTTGATCTGCAAAGATTACATCCTATTTTGCCATACTACTCGGATCACTCAAGAACTCTGCCCATCTTCCTCACCAAGGGCTTTAGCTCCATTACCTTATTTTCTTCTGCTTTTAAGTATCTATTCTATCTACCTTTGGCTGTTTCCCTCAATGGGGGGTAGCCGACAAAAAAGGAAACAATACGGGGATTACTTTGCTCTATGGACAATGACAAGGGAACTAGCGACCGTTCACATGGCACTGCTGGAGTGCCACAGCTCATCCTCTCGGCTCTTCCACAACCTGTGTCGCTTCATAATGCCAACTCCCCTACTGCCCCTACCACAGGGCTACCTTTGTAAGATGCAGCCCCGTGGTAACAGCAGATGCCCATCAGAGCTTCGTCACAATCGCTCGCCACTCATTCCTATTCCTAGCACGCTCACTTGCTTCCCTCACATCCATCCTCCTATCATTCAGGGCCCTCCTTACTCCATCCATCCACCCAAACCTAGGCCTCCCTCTGGCATTTCTCCCATCAACTCTTGCATTCATCACCTTTTTCAGCAGTCTTTCATCATCCATCCTCTCCACATGGCCAAACCATCTCAGAACATTCATATCTACTCTGGTTGCAAATTCTCTCCTCACACCCGTTCTTGCTCTCACCACTTTATTCCTAACCCTATCCAACCGAGATACACCAATCACCTCAGGCATTTCATCTCAAACACATTTAGTTTCTGTCTCTCACTTACTTTCATACCCCATAACTCTGATCCATACATCAAAGTTGGCACAACCAATTTCTAATACAAAACTTTCTTAACATTCATTTCCAACCCTCTATTCTTAATCACTCCTTTCATCGCACCCAACACTTTACATCCTTCATTCACTCTGTGACACACATCTGCTTCCACTCCACCACTTGCAGCTATGACCAAGCCTAAATACTTAAACTGATCAACTTCCTCAAGTGTGTCTCCATTCAACAAAACATTCAATCCAGCACCATCCTCATTTCTTATACACCTCATAACCTTACTCTTTCGCAACTTCCTTCTCTCACACAACATTCCAAATTCTGACACAGCTTCTCCTCTGAATCTGCCACCACCACAGTATCATCTGCAAACAGCAACTAATACAGCTCCCACTTGTTATCATCCCCATCTACCATTCTCAAACCTCAACCACGCACTCGATCATTCACCATTCTTACGACTCCATCAATATACAAATTGAACAGCCATGGTGACATCACACATCCATGTCTCAGTCTCACTCACTGGAAACCACTCTCACTTCATTCCCTACCCTAACACAAGCTCTACTGCCCTCATACCAACTCTTCACTGCATGCAAAAGTTTACCATTAATTCCATATAACCTCAAAACATTCCACATTGCCTCTCTATCAACTCTATCAAACGCTTTCTCCAGATCCAAAAATGCAAACTACACATCCTCACCCTTTGCTAAATATTTCTCACATAACTGACTAACTATAAAAATCTAATCTATACAACCTCTACCTCTCCTAAAACCCTGTGCACTTCCGCAATCACATTTTCTGTCTTATCCCTAATGCTATTAATCAGTATCCTACCATACACGTTTCCTACCACACTCAACAAACTTATACCCCTAAAATTACTGCATTCATACACATCTCCCTTACCTTTGTATAGGGGCACTATACAAGCAATCACCCATTCCACTGGCACCAATGACAATATAAAGCATATATTAAACAATCTCACTAACCATTCCAATGCAGTTACACCCCCTTCTTTCAACATCTCTGCTCTTGCACCATCCACCAGGTGCTTTACCTGCTTTCGTTCCATCCAATTCCCTTTTCACCTCCTCTTTTGTAATCTCTCTCTCAATTTCATCTCCCATTACCGGCACTTGAACACCCCCCACTGCCACTATAGCTGCCTCTCTATCTTCCGAAACATTTAGCAACCACTCAAAATATTCTGCCCATCTTTTCCTTGCATCATTCCCTCTTAACATATGTCCATTCACATCTTTCACTGTCTCTTCCATAGCTATAACAACACGTGTAACAGTTGTACAGTCGCTGGTTTTGAGCATCATTTATTATTGTTTAAAAGTCTGGGGTGTAACAACCAAACAACGATCGGAAAGAGTACAGAAATTAGAAAATTTTGCCGCCAAAGTAGCTTTCGGTGGAGCTAGAAAATATGATCTCGTAACACCTATTCTTTGCGAACTTAAATAGCTGAACATGAGTTGCAAAATTACTTTTGATATATGCATTTTTGCATATAAAATTAGTAACAATCTGTGTAAAACGAACAGCCTGAATGGCTGTTCGTTTTACCAACGGTGGGGAACACGGTAACTAGAAATACACATCAATCAAATAATCTTTTTATTCAGAGAACTAAAACGGATATGGGAGCTCGAAATTTTAGACAAAGCACCAACAATATATAACAGTATTCCTGAAAACATAAAGAAATTGCCTTCGTTACATATATTTAAGGAAAAACTAAAAACTTATCTCTTAAATAAATAAAAGAAATGCTTTAGAGTACCGTACATTAATTTAAACGTACATCCTACCTTAGTTTTAATAAGGTGTTGACGATTCATTTTATCTCTGAACAATGTACTTTTGTAATTTTATATTTTTATGTTATTGGTTGAATTTTATGGCTTTATTATGTTCAATTTTAATACACGTGTTTTATTATTTTAGATTCTAGTGCTTTAGTGTGTTAGTTTTAAAGATTTTATGATATTTATTTACGTAAATTTTTATGTTGCATTTTAAAGAATCCATTTGTCATCATTTTTATTTTCTTTTATGTATTTTTATGCTATGTATGTTTCGTATTTGGTTTTAAAAAGTTTGCTGTAAATTTTAATTATGTTGTGATGATTTTAAAATTGCTTAACTGTTTTATCTTTGGAGGTTTTAATGTTGGTTAGTCCTATAAATGTTGATGATGTGCTTGGCCCCAAAACTGGCTTTTAGTATTGAATACTTCTGCATGTATTTTATACGTTGTATATATAATAATATTATGTGAATAACCAATGTATGTTGGAAATAGAGTTTTTTATTTTTTTTTTCCTTACTTTCTTCACTTCTTTCCAAAATTTCT
This sequence comes from Halocaridina rubra, assembly GCA_037179515.1. NCBI lineage: Eukaryota > Metazoa > Arthropoda > Malacostraca > Decapoda > Atyidae > Halocaridina > Halocaridina rubra. Next base: position 35,945 of record JAXCGZ010013621.1, read on the forward strand.
TTTTATTCTCCTCATATGACCTACTAAAATCCTGTCCCCTAACATTTGCCAACCTCTTTTCCTCCTCTACCTTCCGATTGGTTTCCACATTTTTCTCTCTATATCTTTCATACTTCTCCCCATTGTTACACTGCAGCCATTCCTCAAAGGCCCTCTTTTTCTCTTCCACCTTCATTCCACCACTCGTTGCCCCTCCTCATGCCACCTCCAACAAACCTCTTTCCACACACATCACTTGCATGTCCCACAAAACCTTTTTTCATCAACCCCCATTCCTCCTCTAACTCCCCAACTTCTCTTTCTTTCAACTTGTCATATGCCACTTTCAACCTGTCCTGATATTCCTGTCTCTTCTCTGGCTCTTTCAACTCTTCCACCTTCACCACTTCCCTTCTACAACCCCCATTCAGTTTCCCAACTCTTTTGCTACTACCACTTTTGCTTCAATCAAAAAAATGATCCGACATCCCAGCAGCCACACCCCTAAATGCATGCATATCTTTAACTCTACCAATAATTCTCTTTGCTACCAACATATAATCCATCAATGCTCTTTCTTTCACTCTTCCATTTGCCACTCTCATCCATGTATACTTATTTATTAACCTCTTCTTGTGAAAACTATTACCTATCACCAACTCTTGCTCCACACATATCTAACAGTCTCTCACCACTCTCATTCCCACCTGGTACCCCATACTTTCCTACAACACCTTCTACCTCTCCATCACCCATTCTGGCATTCCAATCACCCAGCACAATTACATAGTTTCTTCTACTCAGACCATCCACACACCTAGTTAACTCATTCCAGAATTCATCCCACTCTTCCTCACTTCTCTCACATCCTGGCCTATACGCACTGACAAAAGCTCAACATTCCATACCCATCCTAACCCTCACCCACATCAGCCTAGATAACACTTCTTTCCAGTCCACTACATTATTTACCATCCATTCACTCAGCAATAATGCTACACCTTCTCTCGCTCTCCCCCTTTCAACCCCAGACACCCTACCTGTCACCTCACCAAATGCCACTTCTCCTTTTCCTTTCATCTTCGTCTCACACAATGCCAATACATCCATCCTCCTCCCACAAAACATATATCCAATCTCACATCTTTTGCTCTCTATCGTACTACAACTACGCACATTTATACAACCAAAACCAAAGTTTGGGGAGAAGTTACTCTCATGTCTACTCCCCTTCTTCTTTGACGTCTCGCGGGAGATTAATACTAGGGGGGGAATCCCAGTCCCCTTGCCCCATCCACTTTTAGTCGCCTCTTACGACATGCAGGGAATACGTTAGGGCTATTCATTGATGTTGTGGAGTATACTTTTAAGTATACTGTACTCCAAAATAATTGAAAGATAATCTTCCTCATGAACTAAAAAAATGACTTTGCCCCCCCTTTCTTATCTGTTCCACTGGGATGGGCAAAGAAAACTGCCCATATCAGGCCCAGGTATCAAGAAAACATATTAAAAAAGTAGCAGCTTAAAGACAAGGTAGAAATATTAGAGACAGGAAAGAGAAACCCAGATGGGGAGTGTTGCGACATGTAAAAGGTGAAGGGATAATTTGAGATGTGTAACAAATATGCCAGAATAGGTGTAGATGCCACTTCCACTATCATCTTCATTGCATCTCGTCACATATTTCTCTTCAACATATATTCTTGGCTGCATCCTCGCAGATACCATACACATCTTTAATATCAACCTCAGCAACACCAACTCCAATCATCTACCAAGGCAGTGTCATAATACAACTCTGCTTAAGCACATGTCTTACCTCAAACCAAGCACTGTCTTAATGATATACTCAAGTGCATTCCTTACTTATATTTTCCTACAATTCTGCACTACCATGTTTTCCAAACAGTCTTCCTATTCACTCAGTCTTATGCCTTTCCTAAAGCCAAATATGCAACATACAGAGGCTCAACTAAAGTTTCATGCCTTTATTTTTTTTTCCTCATATGTACAACCTTTCTCCACCAGGATAAGTAGGGCGACTACAACCCAAAGATAACTAAGATAAAAAAATTAAAACTTTCTTCTCTCTTCTCAACACTACCCTGGTAAATATTACTTAGATATTGCCAGAGCCCTTACACTGCTTCCCTGCTAAGGTCTCTGTAAGACCATTCACCATTATTAACACTTGTATACCTTTCTTGGTATACTTACCAGACTGATCACCTTTTACTTTGAACACATCTTATCTCCAATGCTCTTTATCAATCCAATAACTTTTGCTTTTGTTTGTATATGCAATTAATTACATGCACTTTCCTTTGCAGTGTTACCCTCAGATGACAATGATGTCTATGAGTATGCATGTATGCATCTTTATCTGTGGTAAGGACGAATAACTCCTTTTGCTGAAATGAATACCACAAACTCACTCACTCACACACACACACACACACACACACACACACACACACACACACACACACACACACACTCTCTCTCTCTCTCCTTGATATGTATGACTATAAAGCCCCAGTGGTGTTTCTATTGCTCATCTAATTAATGCATGCATATGTATATGTACCTACTTATTATTCTAACCTGAAAATTGTTATTCTATATCTGCTTCAAACTGTCTGCAGTAGTACTGTTGAAAAGTGAAATGTAATTTATAGCACTCAACAAGGGCTATTGAAAATATTGTTACAAATATTACTCTTCAATTATTACACTATATTTTATTATTAATTACATGCTATGATATTTAAAATTAACTGCAAATTCTATTAATATGTTATTTTTACATAACCAAATAGATTGTAATGTTTATCAACTACAATATGACTGGGAGTGCCCATGTCCCCATGTACAGTTATCTGAATAAATAAAATAAAATAAAATTTTTTTGCTTTTTCCAAGTTCATTCCTTCTGTATGAAAGCTGATATTAAGCAGTTTAAAAAACTAATTTACCACTACGTTTACAACCTACTCAAAAAATTTAACAATTCTGACCTCCAGGTGAATTCTCAACATTCAAGGCTCTACCTACTCGTATTTATATACATAGGCCATGTATAGGGTAACCTAGTAAGGGCAAAACCTTTACTCTTTGTGGAAGAAAAATCTTTAAAAGGAATTCCATGTCCCCTCGCTCCACCCTGTTTAGTCGACTTTTACAACTATTAAGGAACATGGCAGTACTGTCCTTCCCTCACCTCAGGGGAAGAAAGAAGAAAATGCAAAAAATAGAGTGAGATTGAATCACTTATGGAGGAAGAGGATACTTAATTTTTTTTTCTTTCTGCCTTTTAAAATTGCCCTTGATGGTACAGGCACATAGACCATTTACGAAAAGTAGCAGCTTAAGGCCAAGGCATAAATAAGAGAATGATAAATAATAAGAAAAGGACAGGCTGAAAGAACAGTCAAAGCAATGAAGACAGAGAAATGTGACAGGATTAGGCCCAGAGATGATGATAATCTTTTTTGAAAGAAGAAAGATTATAAGTTTGGGAAAACAGATGCAGGAAAAGTTCCACAGTCTGTAAGTGGAAGTGGAAGGAAAGAAGCAGTTACAGCACTGAATAATCCACAAGCTACAAATATCTACAGAAGACCTATGTGACGAAACTATTTTGGAGTGTGTTATGTGGCAACACCAGCAGAGGAGGAATGCATTTAGCCAAATCATCAGAACAAACGTACCAATAAAAAAAAAAAAAAATAAAAAAAAGAGATGACACCTTCTGGCAAAGGGACGTAAAACCGAAACCTTCTGGCAAAGAGAAAGAGAATGAAGATTAGAAGAGCAAGACTGCTGGATTGAGATATCCCTATTCTAAGAAAAGAAGATATTGTAAAGTAAAAGAAAAATCACTTAAGAGAAACAGAAGCTAGTTGACTTCTCACTTAGGCTGAACTCACCCCATTCCAAACAAAGATAACAAAACTGTAGAAAAGAGAATGAGCTACGGGAGGAAAAGGTCACTTAGCTCCTCACCTGGACTGAAATCACACAATTTGACAAAAGACGAAATTGTATGGTAGGACAGAATAAACTAGGAGAGCAAGAGGCTGGTCAGTTCATCAGGAATGAGCCCACCCCATTCCATAAAAGAAAAAGAAATTTGTAGAATAATAGAATTAAAGGTAAGGGAGCCAGAGGCTGCTCAGGTTCTCACTTGCACAGAATTCACCAATTTCCAAGGAAGAAAGAAAAAACAAACTATATTAAGAGATAGAAAATGAAGGTTAGGAGGCAGAGGCATCTCACTCACATGCTTTATCTTTCCTCCCTCATCACTACCAAAATTCATAATTTGGCCTCAAAATATCAAGCTCCACTGCTCCGTTTTGGCTCGTAATTAAAACACTTCAAATATTTATGCAACGCTGCCTTACTTGGCACTAACTTAATATTCTCTGATCTCTTAGCTTCCTAAACCACTATTATCCATTACTTTTCTCAAGTTGCTTAACATTTTAAAAGCTTTGAGTCTCTTGAAAATCCTTTGAGATATGCTCCCTTTCTATCTAATCTACATTTCTTTTCCACATCTGCTTCTTGGATATCACGGGCTCCATATGACTGGAGAGAGGGCTTGGGCCCAGCTATATGGTAGATATACGGTCAAGCTCTGTGCTATCGCTGTTCCTTGCCTCTGAGTTTCATTAGATATCTTTAATCTTAAACCCCACATTCTTTCACTCTGAACTTCCTCCTAAGCATACTTGAATTAAGGCTGTACTTTTGTAACTGAAACCCTCTTCTGGCACATAAACTTTCCTGATGCCATTGCTCACATTCACATCTTCTTCCTAATCATCACGCATCCCATAAGATAACATTAATTTTCACCATTCCCTTCAAGAAATCACTTGCCTCATTACTCTTCTCTTACCCTCTCTGCAGCCTATCTTCATATGCTCTTCCATTATCTTATTTTGCTATATCATCAACATATACAGCCACCTTTCTTTTCTATTTCTCTTGATCCTGTCATCTCATCTATTTATGCTTTTGACTGATCTTGTGAATGGCCCTACATGTTTACAGCTGCACCTCATAGCACAATCGCACCATACTATTTTTAAATTCCTTTCCAATCAATACAGTCACGAAATGCTCCATGCCTAATTACCCCACTTGTCCATGTGTACTCATTTGCATTTTTAACAAGGGTATTTACCTAATTAAACCTCTTTCAGCTGAGTCTTATCACTGAGCATAATTCACTTTCAGGACAATATTAGGTAGCATACTCCTTCCCAATAACCCTTAGAGGGGCTCACTGTACTGTTCAAAATGGTTTAGTCCTTATTGCAGATCTATACACTCTCAGCTTCAACAACATTATCCATGCATTGCTTTCCTCATGCACATACATACAACTCACCTCATTCCTTTTATTTACAACTCATTCAAAGAATTTTCCTATCTCTTTCCTGTTAACATATCCCACTCAAAACAAAAATATCACTTCTACTGTTAAAATATTTTACCGTTCTCAAATTCGCATTAGAACACGCATCCTAATGCGCAAATCAGAGACAGCTTAAGAACTCATACTCTTTAGTTGAGTTATCCCAGGACAACTTTTTGTACAATCCAATTTAACCAAGTGAAAATGAATACTCTTAACTGTTCAAGTATACAATATGTTACTCTGATACTTTACCAATCCCAATTTACAACTTTTATCATCCAGGTACTTGGAATGCTGTAATGTAGTGGGAGTATGCTTGACATACGAGGTGATGGACCCGCATTTGAGCCCACTTCCGTGAGACAGAAAGGGCATCAAGCCCTAATTCCCCAGCTTCTATCTAACTGTATCCACCCCCAGATGAGGACTACTAGAGAGACATTAAACATAAAAAAATTAATTAGGTCATAAAACTTACTGCATCAGGGTCATCATCGTCATCGACTGTGTCTGCATCGTAACCAGGAAAATTACTGGATGGAGCGTATATGGACGTCAAAGAGCTATCACCATTTGCCTGCCCTTCCTCCTCCTCATCTTCCCAACATTCGTCCTCAGATTCTTGCTGGAATTAAATGACAACCAATATTGTACCATGTGAATCACATATAGATCTACACACTTACCAGTACATTATTAATCAAGTAAAAAGTCGGGATCATGAACAGATTAGTGACCTCCATGGCATTAAATAACCACATAAATTGTTAGGTTAGATTAGGTCAGTTTCTGTTAACGCTTAAGATAACAGTACATTAATAGAGGGTTAATTTACTGGGGTCACTAATCTTTACCTGATTCCATATTCATTACTCAGTATGGTTAGTTGCCTGGAGTATATTAGAATGGTATCAATATTTTTAAATATTTAGTCTTCATAAATTTCATCTGAACCTCAACTTTATAATGTATTATAGCAATTATTTCCATTAGCCAGTCAATGGATACTAAGTGAAAAATATGTTGGTAAAAATACCATTTAATGATACTCATATGAGACAACATTACTTCAACAGAGAAATAAAAAACTGATCACAAACAGACACCCAGAACAAAAAAGTTAAAAGTTTGTATACCTCATCATCATCTTTCCCCAAGTTGGAGTCAATTGCATTTGCTAATTCATTTATAAGAAGCTTAAAGATCTTCACTAGCACAGGCACTTGAGTCCACTGCTCAGGTCTGGAAACACGCTGGGATCGAGTTCTAATCCTACTATCTGGAGTAAATACCTAGAGGTGGGGAAATACAAAGTGTAAACAATCTAATCAAATGCCATGAGTAGACAACATTAATAATTATTAAAAAAATCAATAAAAGGTATGAGAGATACAAGTCTTTAATATATGAAAATTTACGGTGAGTTCCATAAACTTCAGATATATACCATAATTTTATTCCACCTTCTGCCTATTTTTCCTTAGCATGAAAGCTACCTGGTTCTTGATGCTTTTCCCTATTAGTTTTGCATTCTGTATGTGCCATTCTAATAAAAATCTAAATAAATATAGTTACACATGCAACATGAGGTGCATCTTTAAGTACTGTATTAGATTAAGAATAGTGACCTTCGTAATCACGGAGTCTTTTACATAATAGTTTTTTATTTTCTTTCTGATATATGATCACTTATAATCATTACTGCATATCCTAGACTATTTATATAATGTAAACACAAATATTTAACCATCTGAATAACTGGTATCCTCAAACGTACTTTCCTAGATAAATAAGAAATATTTTTGAAAAATATCTCACCTGATCACCTTGTACTATTATATCTTGAAGCCTGGCATCATTTGCTGTCACGCCATGCTCCAAAAGCTTTGCCAGTGCCACAGCACTAACCTGATAAAGAATCCACAAAAATTCCAAACACTGACAGCTGAAGCTTCTTATAAGTGCAAGTTAATCTTGAGCTAGTATACTAGAACAAATTTTTTGTCAAATATGATGATCTTCACTAAATTATTTACTATAAACAATTTTACGGCAAGAGGAAGGTACACTTCAACACAAAGCTTAAAAAAATTTAACGAAAAAGTCATACTCACCTTTCCTTCATAAGCACCAAAGAACAAATGTTGCTTTGAGCACCACTGAGTCAATACAAAATGCAATGCTGATTGACCAGAGGGTCCAGGAACTCCCGCTAAAAAGGTCAAGACGCCTTCTAGTTGTGAGTGCACAAGCTGAGCATAAACTAACACCAAGTTCTGCACCACTGTTAAAGTTTCTGCACCCTGTAAAAATACAAATATATCCTTATTGGAAATGTCACAAGGATTTCTTTCTGAATCCGTAATAAATATGCTGATGTGTCTGTGGTGAAAGGACCTTCCAGCTCTGTAATCATATAGACAATAGTTGAAAATAAAGTTTTTAGAGCTGGTTTAATTTCCATCAAAGTTGATTTGAGTATTTTGATGTTTAATAGAAGCTCGTGAAAATGTCTTGGATTAAGAATATAAATTTATATGGTATTCTCAACACTATGATGCAGTTCACAACCTTATTACAACTGAAAACATACTGAGGTGGCTATCTTTTACCTTATAATGTAAATTCTATCACATATTAATCCCATCAGAGTATAATAGCATCCTTGTACTTGAGAGATTTATCAAATACTCATAAAAACTGGCACCATATCCATTAGGTGGTAATTCCTACCATTACAACAATACAGCTATTTATTCATTATATACTTAAATTAACAAAATAAGGTAGGTTATCCACTACAATTCATGTCCATACTATGGCATGAAGTTTTATCCCTTAAATTATTTTTCTTTTCAACACTGACAATGAGATGGCTCATAGAGCCTTCATTTTACCTTGCTATATTCACCTCTTCTGTCAGTTGTTCTATGATAACAGAACAAAAAAAATCTAAGGGAAAATGAGCCTACCAGTCCTTCATTCCGACATTCAAATGCACGAAGCATCACACTATTCCCCTACAACTAAGAAAAACATGTTAAAATATAAATGTAATGCAACACCTTTAAGCCAATATTTGTAGCATTAGACACAAAAACACCTGACCCAGCCAAGTTGGGTTTCATATATAGTGATATGTAACTAAACTTTGTATTTTTCATCCTATGCGTGGCCAAGAAATGAGTGGATATTCTGGTAGGCGAGATCCAGCCAGAACCCTAATAACTGGGTCTCTGAATGTGCATGATTGTGATGTAAGTAAAAGTAAGAGGGAGTATGTTCGTGGAGAGAAATACATATGTGCTTACACTGAGCAAAAATGATAATAGAAGTGTAGTGGGTTGGGTGTCTGGAGTTGAGAGCGAGTGGCTCTGTTAGTAAGTGAAGAGATAAATGTGTGGTGGAGTGGAAGGAAGTATCATCCTGAATAATAGTGGCTAAAGTGAGACTGGGATGCGAGGTTTGGGCGTTTGTGAGCGCATATGGCCCTAGCAGTGAAATAAGTAAGGATGAAAGAGAAGAATATTGGATGATATTGAACAGGTGTGTGGAAGACTTGGAATGAATGTGATGTGGTGTTGAAGGGAGATCTAAATACTAGAGAAGGGAATGAGCCAGTGCATGGTGTAAATGGGAAGTATGGAGTACTGGTAGGAATGAGAGAGGAGAGAAAATGATAGAAATGTGTACTGAGAGAGGAATGTTGATTGCTAATACAGAAGCTCCTCTACTTACAAATAACTGAGTTACAAACACTAACACATACGAACAAAAACCTACTCATTATCTGCCCATATATTAATGTATGTTTTACTGTACTTTATTACATTTTTATTACTGTATTAAAATTTATTAATATTGTATACTTTATGTTTTATGAGGTAGTTAAGTGTCTTTAGCCTAAATACTGTACAGTACTGCATATGTGTACACTGTACAATAATTTTTTTATCTAAACACAACTTACGAACAGACTTCTGGAACCTAACTCGTTCGAAAGTTGGGAAGTGTCTGTACTGTATTTAAAAAGTATGTGCACAAGTATACGTGGGTCAGAGTAGATAAAGGTAGAGTAGTTGACAGACCATTAATGGATTATATTGTGGTGGACAGGAGGGTGACTGGAAAAGTATTGAATGAGAATGTACTGAAAGGAGCTAATGTTGGAATATCTGATCATTATTTAGCGGAAGGTAGAGTGAGTGGGAGAAAAATGGAGAAAGAGGAGAAGCAAGAGAGGAATGGTAAGAACTAAAAGTGAGTGAACTGAATAAGAATGAGAAAGAATATTAGTATGAGGCTAGTCTGAGGAATGTTGAAGAGAAAGTGGAGGAGGAATTGGAAGAAGGGGACTGTTTCAAGGAGGAAGTTGTGAAGTGTGCCGAGACAGTATGTGAAAGGAGACTAACTGGTGGAAGTAAAGGTAGAGAACGGTGGAATGAGCAGGTGAATGCAGTAGTGCCCAAAAAGAAGCAGGTATTTGAGGTATGGTTGCAGGTAGGTAATGAAGCGTATGAAAGGTACTGTGCAAAGAGAAGGTTAGCGATGTGAGTGGTGAGGGAAGCAAAGAGGGAAACAGATGTAAAGTAGGGTGGATGCTTGTCAAGAGAATTTTCAAAGGAATAAAAAGATGTCTAGGAGGGAAGTGAAGAGTGAGGAAAGGTGAGTCTGGTAGGGAAGCGAGAGTGAAAGGAGCAGATGGGCTTGCTAGTTGATGAAATAAAGGTGAGAGAGATGGGGTGAATATTTCAGAATACTGATAACTGAGGAAGATGATAGAGAGGCAGAAATTGCGGCTGTGGGAAACGAATGGAGAATGCCAATGTTAGGTGAGAAGAATGATAGAGAAACAAAAGAAAATTTGGCATTGGGAGCAATGAAAGCAGGTAAAGCACCAATGATAGTTGGGTGTCATGCTGAATGCTTGTCAAAAGGTGGGGAGGCATTAGTACAATGGATGGTTAGGTTGTTGAATGTAGAATGTACGTTTCAGGAAAGGGAGGGTCCCAGTTGATTGGAGAAGTACATGTGTAGTTCCACTTTACAAAGGGAAAGAATAAGTTTGTTGAGTGTAATTGGTAAGGTATATGGAAAGTGTTAATCAAGAAAATTTGGAAAGGTACTGAAAGATTGATTGGGGAAGAACAGTGTGGGTTCAGGAGAGGAAGAAGATGTGTGGATCAGGTGTTTGTGGTAAGACAGGGGTGTGAAAAGTTCTTGGAGAAAGGTAGGGACACTTTTGGGGTTTTTATGGACTTAGAGAAAGCGTATGACAGGGTTGATAGAGAGGGGTTGTGGAGTGTGTTACAACTGTATGGAATAAGTGGAGAGGTGAAGAGTATTTACATGAATAGTACAGCATGTGTGTCAGGAAAGGTATGAGTGATTGGTTTGAGGTGAATGTAGTGTTATGTCAAGGTTGTGTAATACCTCCATGGTTGTTTACTGTATATATGAACAGAGTGGTAAGGGGAGTAACTGAAAGAGTATTAGACAGGTTTGGAACTAGTGGGTGAAAATTGAAGGTTCTGGAAATTAAATTAGTTAATATTTGCAGATGATACTGTACTGTTGGCTGATACTGAGAATGAACTGAATCATTTGGTGACCGAGTTGTTAGGGTGTGGGAAAGAAGGAATTGGCGAGTGAATACTGGTAAAAGTAAAGTCATGAGACGCATGAGGAGTGTTAATGTTGACGGATTGCTGGGGAGTTGCTTGAAGAAATTGGGTGTTTTGGTGGCATGTATAAAGGAGTGGACGAGAGGAAGAAGAGGTAAATCATCGAGTGAAGGAAGCAAGCAAATGTCTAGGTGGATTGAAAGGGTAATGAGAAATAGATATCTGGGAATGAATGCTGACAGCAATGTATGAAGCAGAGACGTGGAATGCAAGAGAGGATGAATGGAACATGTTGAATATAATGGAGATAAGGTGGTTGAGAAGTATGATTGGTGTATCTAGAATAGAGTAAGAAATAAGGATATCAGGCAGAGAACGGGTGTTGAAAGAAAGCTGTTGGATAGGTTAGATCAGAGTGTGTTAAGTTGGTTTGGACACATGGAAAGGATAAGTGATGCCTGAACAGTGAAGAGTGTGTGGAGTGCAGAAGTGATTGGAGTTAGGCAAAGAGGAAGACCTAGAATAAGATGGATGGATGGCATGAAAAGGGCACTAAATGCATGTGGAATGTCAGGGGAACGAGGAAGAGAGCATGCAAAAGATAGGAATGAGTGGAGGAAGATTGTATACAGGTGACACAGGCCAAAGATATTTCTCGCACCTGCTGGCTCAGTGAACTGTGATGGATGAGCGAGGAAAGTTACAATGTGAAGAAGTCGTGGGGGTAATCCAGCTGCGGCTGTCAAGCCTCGTTATAGACTATCCTTGCCCTCCTACCTTGTGGGTGACCCAAGCAGGGTGGAAGGTGGGGAAAATTGACAACCCTTTTCTTAGCTCAGCCACCCCCCTTACAAGGAGGAGTGAGGCCAGGTATATGTATGTATGTACCTAACATGTCAATATTGTAAAGGCATTATCTTAAATAACTGCCTACCAGTATGACAGTATAAATAATACACATTAAGCTCATCAACAGATGGTACAATTTTGATAGAGGTAAACTGCCTGCATATACCTCATGTCATTGCTGATTAAATGATGCAATTAAATGGATGTTGGTGATTTCTTATAGGTCTACCTAATTATTCAGCCGATGCCTGTAGATCACTGGGTCCACATGACTGGCTATGAGGCTTGGGGCCCAAGCAATATAGAAATCCTATTGCCTAGTTGGACATTATGCTATCATTGTCCTTTGCCTCTGCCATTCATTAGAAACCTTTAGCCTTTATCCTATGAGTATTCAATTTTAAGACTGCATGAATACAATTCTTAGTGGTAGGAAAAAAGAATTCCACTCTTGAACAATCTTAAAGAACATACCTTCAATAAAATAATAGTGGGTGGCTTCCATTCTGTTCTTACCATACAGAGAACTGCTTCTATTCGACTATAAATCCAGGGCACTGTACATTTTCATCAGAGGTTAATAAGGCAAAATCCACTGAAGTGCATTTCAAGGAAAAACCAACTCGATAGAAGTTCAGTGCATTACTTGTGTTATTCCCATACCAATCCATCCACAAACAAAATAACAACATATACTCATGAATACCTATCTACACACCTGTAATTTACTCAGTACTGCCCGAAGAAGAAGATCTAAATTATCACCCAAATGATCACCAGCTCTTCGAATTAAGACTGTAATTAAGCGACCCACAAAAGTTGCAGTTTGCTCACTTGACGAAGGGGATAATAACTGTGATGCTACTTGCACAACATACTGGAGACCTGATCTGCCTTCAGAATCACGATAAGCTATGACCTGCAAAGCAAGTTGAGCAAATAAACAGTGCCATCTTGATACCATATAATAGTAGCTCATTGCAAGCTTCAACTTACCACACTCTTCTTCAGACACAACAATAAGAAAAATTACTTTATAAAAAAAAAAAACGACAAAAAATTTAAACAAAAAGGAACTAGAATTTTTTATTTTTAAATACTTTCAATAAACATGTATGTCAAAGAGGCTTCTTTTTATAAGAGTGATTTTAAAAGTATCCTTAAAAAACACCATCTTTTTATATATAATATATATATATATATATATATATATATATATATATATATATATATATATATATATATATATATATATATATATATATATATATATATATATATATATATATATATATATATATATATATATATATATATATATATATATATATATATATATATATATATATATATATATATATATATATATATATATATATATATATATATATATATATATATATATATATATATATATATATATATATATATATATATATATATATATATATATATATATATATATATATATATATATATATATATATATATATATATATATATATATATATATATATATATATATATATACAGTGTTCCTTCCATTATCGCGAGGGTTCGGTTCTGGGACCCGGCACGAGACAGGAAAATCACGGAGTAGGATCAGCCTAAATGTACATAGATATTTTAATTTATTTTTATGTTTACACCGTATAAACTGTATAAACCCTCCCTGTACTGTTAAGAAACCACCCTTTACTTCATAAATAACAGCATGCACGAGTAAATTTATATGACATACTCATGTACATAGGTATTATACAATTATTTTTACGTTTACTGTATAAATCCTCCCTGCACTGTTAAAAACCCACCCTTTACTTTATAAATAACAGCATGCAACGTAAATTTATATGTACGTGATAGGTAAACTTACCTTACCTGTTATGGTTAACATTTTCCTTTGCCGCTTAGGCTCACTTCAAGAAGCATTAGAAGATGAAGGATGCTTGGGAGGCATTGCAAAGGTTAAAATATGCGAGTAAAAAAATCACAAGCAAAACGTATTAATAAGCACAACGTGAACGGCGCACACGTGAGTTAGACTGAACGAGCCTTTGTCTGAAGCGCTGATAGCGGTATCGTATTTTACATGTTGCAATACTGTTAGTATTTATGTTTTTTACTATTTTTTACTGTTTTATTATTCTTAGGCTAAGAAATACATTTTTTTATCAATAAAATCATGAAACTACTGGAAATATAAATATATATGCTAGCTCACATAGCTGCGACCCCAATACATTGTACGCTATCGGACACTATTTCGCAAGATGCAATACTGTGAGTTATACTGTACGTACGTATATCTAAATTTATGTTTTTTACTATTTTTTACCGTTTTATTATTCGTAGGCTGGGAAATAATTTTTTTTATCAATTAGACAATGAAATATGTTTTTTCAATAAAAAAAGGAAAATACTGAGTATTTTTATTTATTTTTTTTTATTTTAATATTTTTGCATACACCCCCCCAAAAAAAAATAATAATTTGCCAAAAAATAAAAAAATGTGGTACAGTGTAAACGCGAGCCAAGAAACGCGATCCAGCGAAGGATCACTGTGTGTATATATATATATATATATATATATATATATATATATATATATATATATATATATATATATATATATATATATATACCTTGGCTGTTTCCCCCTTTAATTGGGGGGTAGCCGACATCAAAAAAGGAAAACAGTTTGGGGAGAAGTTATTCTCCCCTCTACTCCCCCTCTTCTTTGACGTCTCACAGGAGGTTGGTACAAGGGGGGGATTCCTAGTCCCCCCGCCCCGTCCACTTTTAGTCGCCTTTTACGGCACGCAGGGAATACGGTGAGGCTATTCTTTGATATTGTGCCCGCCCCACAGGGCACAGGATACATATATATACATATACACATACATATATATATATATATATATATATATATATATATATATATATATATATATATATATATATATATATATATATATATATATATATATATATATATATATATATATATATATATATATATATATATATATATATATATATATATATATATATATATATATATATATATATATATATATATATATATATAATATATATATATATATATATATATATATATATATATATATATATATATATATATATATATATATATATATATATATATATAATATATATATATATATATATATATATATATATATATATATATATATATATATATATATATATATTGAAAATAGTTTTCACAATTTTCAAATCAATGATAAACACTTATATTATTCTAACATACCTGTTCAGGGGCCACTGAGACATAGGCTCTGAGACATTCACCCCCATTTTGTAGGGTAGAATTGTCGTCAGTGTTTAATGTTCGTTGGACAACCGCAGGGAAAGCTACATTCACCAATGGCTCCCCCAATGGCGGAGAAGAAGAACGCACCATCACCTCAACCATGTCTAATGCCACAGCCTGCATACCTGGTGGCACCTGGTGAAATTTAGAGAATGACTTTGAGTCACTTTTCAAACTGATTCTGTCTTTAAGAGTATCATTTCATTAATATATTACACAAGTATACAATGGCTGCAATCCCCCTTGTAAAGGGGTGGCCGACTCTAAGCACACATTCACCAGAAGCTTGACATGCCTCAAATACTCCTCTCAGCTTCTTGAGGATAAAAGGTTGCAACAATCCTGTAACCACCACCCTGTTAGAGTCCTCCACAGAGTAAATGGAGAAAGATCCAATACAACTAATACATAAAATATGTAACTGTGCACATATAATACTTCTGAGAAAATTTTAAGTACCAAGTTACAGCAATTTCTGAAATCAATGAGACGTTTTCAACAATACGAATGCTTCATGCTGATTTATCAAACTCTGTTAGGCTTTTAATTACATGATTAGAAGAAACTTTCATCCTAAAATATTAAGTCAAACATAACTTTGCTGTGAGATCCAAGAAACAGCCTGGGAACTGGAAATTTTGAGGGAAAAAATACTTTGCTGTCCATGTATTCAGTTTTAATATAGTAGAACAGTAATAATCTTAAAAAAAGGTATCACAAAACTATTGAAAAATAAAGGGATAATAAGAATTAAACAAAGTATGGTCTCATTCAAATTACAAAGTTAATATTAGTAGTAAGATGACTCTAAATTGGAAAGATGATGCACATTAATGTGATACAAGTGTACATGTACCTTGATTACTTACTGTACAGTATATATCTATAAGACAATACCAACTTACCCTATCAGTTGAAGCACTAAGTATAGATGCTAGAGTAGGAATAAACTTGGTCTGGAGGGTGGTTGTGCATCCCGGATTTGCACACAATTCTCTTACTACATCTTGAACTAAGGCCACCAAAACTGGATCATTGTTGGCTTTAATAAATACCGCTAAGCACAAAGTAGAAATACGACCGACGTTGGCCGCAGTGAAATTGGAGTCGACAGATACCACGATGCAGCAAGTTTCTAAAATTAAGGAGAGGACCTCTGAAGAAGATTGGGTTGCTAACGTTACTAAGCCGTCTAATATTGCTGGTAGGTAAGGCTGAAGGGCTGCTGGGTTACCACTACCTTTCAGGTATTCACAAAATCCCCAAACAGATCTAGAATGGAAAAATATCAAAAATTATGAAACTCAATTCATTCTACTGTTATAGATAAGAGACCTTAATAACAAACTGAGTAGCATGATTGAGAAGCTCCCTGTAAAATTGGTACCAGCATTATAAAGTAAGACTGAAGAGTTTCATCCATCTGTGCATTTCAAGATGGTTTATGAATAAGATAAAACCGTAGAAAAGGAAACATCAAAAACAGAAAAACCTTGAAGTTTTTCCAACAATATGCTGTAAGCCAATAAACAAACTCATAACCTGGAACTATTCAACCAAAAAAATGAGAGGTACAAGTAACATTCAACTAGCATGACATGTACTGAATTCAACCACCATCAGTAATAAAATTTCAACGACGTACTAAGACTGAACAATAGAACACTAGAGGGCTAACTGGTGTGCATTTATTCATCCTAACATCCTGAATAACAAACGTGACATTAGGAAAAGTACACAATATGTGAAAGCAGATAATTATTTCCTCTTTGTTTAGTTGCGGTCACCTTTCAATACTGAGGGCGACAACAAGCATGAAAATGGTAAGAAATCTGAATGCGATGGTTATGCCCATAACACTTACTCTTACAACTGTGCAGACGATAAGAATACCTTGCATTTTGAGCCAAGGGAGATAGGTACTAATATGAAAACTTTCAAGCGATTAAATTTGTTTATGATCTCCGTAATGGCACAGCCACCCACTGCAATACTACATCTGAAGGTCTTTCGGACTTGAATATGATTGGCTAGGACAGCTCAATTTTAAGTTTTCCTTCAGTTACAGTTCTTTTTCTATGCCTACTTCTACACAGAATATGCTAGCATATTCGTTACACATTTGACAAGTCACAACACTCCCGATGTTTCTTTTTTTCTTAAATGTTTTCTTGTGCTAAGGCCTGATAAGGGCAAATTTCTGTTTGTTCCTGGGTACACCATTATTGCAGTATTTGTATATTATCTACATTATCTTCAGATCTTGCATCTAATTTATTTCAAAAAATTATATAGCTGGTAAAATAAATTACAGTAATATACTTTACTTGAACCACAATCATATCAGTGCAATTCTTCTCCAGTAGCACTGGCAAATCTTGTGTCAAGTTATGCTGTCCCAGAATTGCCATCAGGAAAAAATCAATATTTAAATTTGTCAAGCAAATTGCAAGACTTTAGAAAATGTGAGGAGGCATATGGTATGTGCTTGTTCTCTCTCTAGTACACTCCCTCAGTCCACAACTGGACTCGCATGCATTTGCAAGTTTTCTCCCATCATGTTATTTCCAAAGCTGCCTGGCCGAACAGCCACAAGTGTCTACGGAAGACTACTGCCAATCATGGGCTTTCTCAAAGGTTTTCAGGGAGTATATATTGTGTTGATGGTGTACGTGTGTGGTGCAGTTAACCATAATGTGTTTCCTGGGTTGCTCTCAATGTCTCTGGATAGTCGTATCTCTGTGTAGAGAATAGCGTTATCATGTGTGCGGTGCAGTTAACCATAATGTTTTTCCTGGGATGCTCTCAATGTCTCTGGATAGTCGCATCTCTGTGTAGAGAATAGCGTTATCATGTGTGTTGCATTGAGAGGAGAGGTAATTGCCTGGGTGACCAAAGCCTCCCTCAAATTCTTGTGTCCCATGGGGGGCATTAGTTGTGGCAGCTTGGCCTCCTCTGAGTTGCAGCTCTGGAGGGTGAAGCTACGCCAAAAATGCTGCTACTACAAGTCCTTCCGTAAGCGTTTTCCAGTGTTTTCGTTCTAAAAGTATTTCCCAATGTTTGAAAATGCCTGGAAAGCACCATCAGCTAAAGCCAAAAAGGAATTTGACCACAAGCACCATATACATGACAAGTAAACAAAGTTGAAAATCATTCATGAGCAAGGCCTCACATACTTAAATCAGCTTATACAACAAGCAGAGGAACATACTCACAGGCAGTATACTAGTTCCTCCAACCCATATGAAGGAAGAGAGTGCAGTTAGAGAGAAATAGATCATGTACTACAGAGACAGAGGGTGCTTTCTCTGATTAATATAGAACATACCTATCTCACAGTATATATGCTTAAATTTTAAAAAATGTCCTGTAATCAAATTAAGGATATCATTGCATGTTGCAATCTTTCTAAGGTAAAGGGTCCAGTCTCCTACTCGAAATACAATACTTCTTCACTTTTGATTGCTTTGGGTAAGTTCCTTTACAGTTTTTAATATATTATACGGCAATTGCCAACATCAACTTGGTATCTTTTCTGATATCCGCATGCTGTAAGAAAGGACTAAAAGGGATAGAGGAACAAAGGGATGGCAATCCTAGCCATCCAAAAAATATTTTTCTTGACATAGAACAGCTAACAACTGGGTGCAAAAGGCAAAGTACAGTATGATAAAGCCTAATGTTTCCCCATTTTTGTAAAGCTATGGCCACTCTGCCAGTTTTAGCAGGATAAAACATCATACTAGATGAAAGTCAACATAAAGTAAGTTTGATTACTTACCTTACCCCAGAAACTTTAATAATGGGATTAGGACTATGCTTTAAGGCTGAAACAGTTGCTTGAAGAAATCTGTCCAGCATTTCAGGGGTGACAGCCTGTCCGTATCTACTCCCACACCATAAAGCTCTACCAGCTAAAAATGGTGAACCTGTGAGAGAAATAGTTTATCATTAATACCACTAGCTAATATCAGGACAACTTTAATCTTAATTAAATCTTAGTTACAAAGACCATCTCAAAAACACCACCTGAGAGTCCCAAATATATTACACAGAAACAAAATGACTTCAAGCATTCAAAAGAAAATTGTACTTATTTAAACTTACAATTAGGGTCTAAATCAGCTAAAACGACAGACTGAATGAAATTGGTGAGATCAAACTGCAGCTGTCCCTTGGTCACTTGGTCTAAAACAAGATCCCGGACGGAGCCTAAAGCCAGCATTACGGCTTCGTGCGTCTTCCACCAGGCTGGATCTCCGTTTGTTCTTTGGTTGGCTGCTCTTTCTAGATGTCTTCTAACAGCTATGATCAGACCCTGGCCACATTCTTCAGCTAGTTCCTGGCATAAAGCCTAATATAAGAAAGAAAAATGAACTTGATTAAGATACTGAAATAATTTCATACATGGAGCAAGCACTCTTATCAAAATAGCATATATATGGGTATCAACAGTACAGTGGGGCTCTGATTTGCATTCGATCCTCCATATGTATATAATATCACAACATCTGTATATGCTGTGCAAACTGAAAGACCTAGAGAGTGTGGAGGCACATAGTATTGACATTTTTACTTCTCACTCACTCAATTAATCTGGGTGCTCTCAGTTGAGATTGTTAGAGCTCTCTTGACTCCCCAATAAAGTGTTTTCTAAAGTGACTGATTGACTGTGCCACTGACCTTGCTTGCAATATTTTCCAGTGCGTGAAAATGGCCAGAAACAAGCATACAGCAGATGGTAACATGGAGCCATTCTGCTAAAGCTGTGTGACTGACAATCAAACAATCTAAGTATCATTCAGAAGCATGATGGTCAAACCAGTATCACCAATGCTCGCAAGCTTGAATACCCAACATCTACAATCACTATAGACTCCTCTAGGATAAAAGAGCATGCAGAAGGAAATACTATGCTGATAGCTAAAATTATCACAAAGAAATGTCAAGCAACACATTGAAATCAAAACACCAAGGAGTTTTACAAGATATAAAACTCAAATACCCAAATGAGACTCAAAGTTTCTATGAGAGCAAAAGGATGCTTTCATCGTTTCATGAATCAAGCAGGGTTGCAATATATAAAAGTATGAACAGTAGTCGCAAAAAAATTATCAAGTCCAGACCAGCTGAATAAAGCCATTGACAAAGTCGTACTTTATTGATCAAGTTTTTAACTTTGAAAAGACACTGATGCAAGTGTACAAGCCAAAAGATGTCAAGTTTCTGGAAACAGTTGTACAATACTTCATAAAAATAACAGTTCAAATTTATTTGTTGGATTGTGTTTAGTTTATACACGAACATAACCGTAGACTAAATTAACCACTGTTCCATTACTTATCATTCTTATTATTATTACTATATTACTCCTCTAATTGGTCTTGATCTTCTAATAATCATCTGGCCCGCATACCATATATTTCCATAATATGCAGCCTGCTGTGGTAAATGAGTTTGACAAAACTGAACAAAGTGAATTTTGATGGTTGTTGATGGCTTATGTTTGTATCAGTTAACAGGTCAATCTGCGGATCCCACTAACATTTCAAGAACAATATCATCGAATTCGAGGGTAAATTACTAAACCTTATGTAAAACAGACTCCTGCTGATGCCTGTATTTGTAGGTACATCCATACCCTTTCTGTAAGTGCAAAGTTCTATTTCAATCTGATAGCTCACCAACTAAGCACTTGAGTCTGCTCAGTTGAGAAGAACAGCTCAGTCAATAAGCAGCACCCTCCAGTAGTCAGTCAACATCAAGGCTTGAAGCAATTATCTACTATACTCAGTCTTTTTCTCCTCAATAAACCTATTGTATTTCTACGACTTAAAGATTAATGCAAACGATGCAATAAATTAATATATAAAAGACTCTATAATGTAATACTATACATTAGATATTTAGCAAACAAATTAACTCTTAGCAGTCAAGGTCATGGTCGCAAAGTTGAACAGTCATAGTTTGACGACTAACTGTAAAAGTCAATGATTTCATAAATATATAAATAACTATCTATCTTCATTGGCTGTCTCCCCCAATTGGGGGGTAGCAGACATAAAGAAAACAATCAATAAGGGAATTACTTTGCTCTGTGGGCAATGACGAGGGAGCTAGCGACCGTTCAGATGGCACTGCTGGAGTGCCACAGCCCATCCTCCCGGCTCTTCCACAACCTGTGTCACTTCATAAATGCCAACTCCCCTACTGCCCCTACCACAGGGCTACCTCTATAAGATGCAGCCCTGTGGTAACAACAGCTGCCCATCAGAGCTGCGTAACAATCGCTCGCCACTCATTCCTATTCCTAGCATGCTCACTTACTTCCCTCACATCCATCCTCCTATCATTCAGGGCTCTCCTTACTCCATCCATCCACCCAAACCTAGCCCTCCCTCTGGCATTTTTCCCATCAACTCTCGCATTCATCACCTTTTTCAGCAGTCTTTCATCTTCCATCCTTTCCACATGGTCAAACCATCTCAAAACATTCATATCTACACTGGCTGCAAATTCTCTCCTCACACCCGTTCTTGCTCTCACCACTTCATTCCTAACCCTATCCAACTGAGATACACCAATCATACTCCTCACGCATTTCATCTCAAACACATTTAGTTTCCGTCTCTCACTTACTTTCATACCCCATAACTATGATCCATACATCACAGTTGGCACAATCACTTTCTCATGCAAAACTTTCTTAACATTCATTTCTAACCCTCAATTCTTCAGCACTCCTTTCAACGAACCCAACACTTTACATCTTTCATTCACTCTGTGACACACATCTGCTTCCACTCCACCATTTGCAGCTATAAAAAAGCCTAAATACTTAAACTGATCAACTTCCTCAAGTGTCTCTCCATTCAGCATAACATTCATTCAGCACCATCCTCAATTCTTGTAGACCTCATAACCTTACTCTTTCCCACATTCACTCGCTACTTCCTTCTCTCACATACCATTCCATATTCTGACACTAACTGACACAGCTTCTCCTCTGAATCTGCCGCCACCACAGTATCATCTGCAAACAGCAACTGATACAGCTCCCACTCGTTATCATCCCCATCTACCATTCTCAAACCTAGACCACGCACTCGCTCATTCACCTCTCTTACAACTCCATCAATATACAAATTGAACAGCCATGGTGACATCACACATCCCTGTCTCAGTCCCACTCACTCACTTCATTCCCTACCCTAACACAAGCTCTACTGCCCTCATACAAACTCTTCACTGCATGCAACAGTTTACCATCAATTCCATATAACCTCAAAACATTCCACATTACCTCTCTATCAACCCTGTCATATGCTTTCTTCAGATCCAAAAATGCAAAATACACATCCTTACCCTTTGCTAAATATTTCTCACATAACTGCCTAACTATAAAAATCTGATCTATACAACCTCTACCTCTCCTAAAACAACTCTGCACTTCCGCGATCACATTTTCTGGATTATCCCTAATTCTATTAATCAGTATCATAGCATACACTTTTCCTACCACACTCAACTTATACACCTAAAATAAGTGCATTCATACACATCTCCCTTACCTTTGTATAGGGGCACTATACAAGCAAGCACCCATTCCACTGGCACCATTGACAACATAAAACATATAATAAACACTCATTAATCATTCCTATGCAGTCACACCCCCTTCTTTCGACATCTCTGCTCTCACACCATCCATTCCAGGTGCTTTACCTGCTTTCGCTTCATACAATGCCCTTTTCACCTCCTCTCTTGTAATCTCTCTCATTTTCATCTCCCATTACTGGCACTTGAACAACCCCCACTGCCACTATAGCTGCCTCTCTATCTTCCTCAACATTCAGCATGCACTCAATATACTCTGCCCATCTTTTCCTTGCATCGTTCCCTCTTAACATCTGTCCATTCACATCTTTCACTGTCTCTTCCATCCTCGATCCACCCTTGCTTACTCTCTTCACTTCTTTCCAAAACTTCTTTTTATTCACCTTATATGACCTACTAAAATCCTGTCCCCACCTAATATTTGCCAACGTCTTTTCCTCCTCTACCTTGCACTTGGCTTCCACATTTTTCTCCCTAAATCTTCCATACTTCTCCCTACCGTTACACTGCAGCCATTCCTCAAAAGCCCTCTTTTTCTCTTCCACCTTCATTTTCACCCCTTCATTCCACCACTCGCTGCCCCTCCTCATGCCGCCTCCAACAAACCTCTTTCCACACACATCACTTGCATTTCCCACAAAACATTCTTTCATCAACCCCCATTCCTCCTCTAACTCCCCAACTTCTCTTTCTTTCACCTTGTCATATGCCACATTCAACCTGTCCTGATATTCCTGTCTCTTCTCTGGCTTTTTCAACTCTTCCACCTTCACCATTATCCTTCTACATCCCCCCACTCTTTTGCTACTACCACTTTTGCTTCAACCAAAAATGAGCAGACATCCCAGGAGCCACACCCCTGTATGCATGCACATCTTTCACTCTACCAATCATGCTCTTTGCTACCAACACATAATCCATCAATGCTCTTTTTTTCACTCTTCCATTTGCCACTCTCATCAATGTATACTTATTTATTAACCTCTTCTTGAAAAAACTATTACCTATCAACAAATCTTGCTCCACACACATATCTAATAGTCCCTCGCCACTCTCATTCCCACCTGGTACCCCATACTTTCCTGCAACACCTACCTCTCCATCACCCACTCTGGCATTCAAGTCACCCAAAACAACTACATAGTTCCATCTACTCAGACCATCCACACACCCAGTTAACTCATTCCAGAATTCATCTCGCTCTTCCTCACTTCTCTCACATCCTGGACCATACGCACTAACAAAAGCCCAACATTACCTACCTATCCTGGCCCTCACCCACATCAGCCTAGATAACACTTCTTTCCATTCCACTACTTTATTTATCATCCATTCACTTAACAATAATGCCACACCTTCTCTCGCTCTCCCCCTTTCAACCCTTGACACCCTACCTGTCACATCACCAAATGCCACTACAGTACTCCTTTTCCTTTCATCTTCGTCTCACACAATGCCAATACATCCATCCTCCTCCTACCAAACATATATCCAATCTCACATCTTTTGCTCTATCGTACTACAACCACGCACATTTAGACACACCAAAACTAGAGTTTGGGGAAAAGTTATTCTCCCCTCTACTCCCCTTCTTGACATCTTGCGGGAGGTTAATTCAAGGGGGGATCCCCAGTCCCCTCGCTCCATCCACGTTTAGTCGCCTCTTACAACACACATGGAATACTTTGGGGCTATTCTTTGATGTTGTGCCCACCACCACAGTATATATAAACATAATAATTGCATCAATTCAGTTTATCCAACATATGTGTTAAATTGATGTTTAATATTAAAAGAAAACCATGGGCCCTTCTCTATTCATTCCTCCAGCAAAAACTTTATGTATTGTTTATATGATAACTTAAACAGCTTACATGAACAAATATAATCATATTTAGATATCGTGTCATTATTTACTAATTATAACCTCAAACCCTCTTGTGGAAAGAAAGAATAAATAAATGTTTGGCAATCCCTGCTTCCCTTTCCTTTTAATTGGCTCTTACAACACAGAGACAATACAGACACTCATCAACTTATGAACAAGTTAGGTTCCAGAAGTCCGTTCGTAAGGAGAATTGTTCGTTTGTGTAAAAAAAAAATAAATAAATAAATAAATAAATAAATAAATTTAAAAAAAACCTGTACAGCACATACATATGCAGTGCTGTACAGTAATTAACAAATGACACTTAACTAATACGTAAAAAAAAAGTATACAGTACAGACACTCCCCAACTAGCGGACAAGTTAGGTTCCAGAAGTCTGTTCTTAAGAAGAATTGTTTGTAAGTTGTGCTTAGGTAAAAAAAAAATACTGTACACTACATGCATATGAACTACTTTACAGTACTTTGGCTAGAGACACTTGACTACTACATAAAACATGAAATATACAGGATTAATGAATTTTCATATGTTCATAAGTTGATATTTAGTATGTACAGTACTGTATATGTTGGTTAAGCACCAGAGAGGACTGCACTTATTATACAAGGTTCCAGGACCTTTTGTTTCAGATATCCCTGTTGAAGACAATACAGGGGGTCCCCACTTTACATCAGGGTTCCGTTCCTGACAGCTGATTTAAGTCAGATTGCGGCTTAAGTTGGAACACACCTATAATTCGAACCTAGGTCCCCCAATGCAAAAATTTAAATACTCTAAAACATAGAAAAATAATCTAAGTTTTTAATCTAATACATAAAAATAAAATTTATTTATTATTTATTTATTGGTCTCTGAAGTAACCTCAAAACGACTTAAAGCGGGGCCAACTGATAATAAAGAGATTATTCTCCCAAAGAGTTAATAGCTCTACTCCAGAAATGTCTTCAACAATGAAGTACTTTTTGCCTTGGAATACGACCTGAAGACACTTTTCCAGAAAAGTGTTTTCAGCAGATTGTTTTGCTCTTAGAGTGCCACGCTGATGTTTCACAAACATATGAACCTGGATGTCTTCACTACCATTTAATCTTTATCGAACATTGGAAAAGCACCAAGGCATAGCAAGTACAAAACAATCTTTGCTGAAGACACTTTTCAGGAAAAGATGTTTGGACCTCTCTAGAAGTGGAACTTCCTGGTCTTTGTCTTTGGGAGAAAAATCTCTCTATCAATGTCTTCAACGGGGATATCTGGAACAATGGGTTCTGGCACCTTGTGTATTGATTATAGTTCTCTCTGATGATTCTTAGCTACCAAATAAAATGTAAAGTATGAAGTATTAATGTATTTTTATACATTAATAATAATTTAATAAGACAATATAGTACAGTAATACATACATAATACAGGAGTAGATAATGGGTAGGTTTTTGTTCGTATCAGTGAATGTTTGTAACTCAGTTGTTCATAGGTAGAGCAGCTTTTGTATTAATAACTTTTAATACAATAATAATGCAATTATACAGTAAAGTACAGTAATACATACATTAATACATGGGTAAATAATAGGTAGGTTTTTGTTTGTATCTGTGAATGTTTATAACTCGGTTGTTCGGAAGTAGGGGAGCTTCTGCACAAGAATGGAACGCTTTCTCCTTCACCATTAAAGATATCCCCTTTAGTCACTTACATCACATTGGAAATTGGTCCTTGCTTGCATAAGAGTTTTTACAAGTTCAAGAACTTAAGTTGCATACTGAGGTGTAAAAAATTGCTACTGTACTTACCAGCAAGAGATCTTGAGCAGATATTCTTACAGAATAAGCGAAACTATCCTCATCTTCATCTTCCACAAAGGCATCAGGGTTATTACTCCACGTTTCAATCTGGCAAGAGAAGCAAAAAATTAGTAAAAGAATCCATTAGTCCATTGTAAAATAAGTACAGAAACATTACAAATAACACCAGTTAGGAATTCAATTTTTTTCAAAAGGATGCCATATCTCACTTAAGCAAGTAGGGTGGCCATAATTGAACAAAATGGGGAGGCTGCAGGCTTTTTGGCCCTTCAAATCGACAGACGAAAAGGATTGTATGAAAAATCCTCATATCTACTATTCATTTTGTGCATAAAATGTACATAATGGAAGAAAACGGTAATTCAGTATATTAACTGAACAATTCCTTAAAACTACATTTTACCACTTTGACAATTGAGCGATCACGGATTGAAATAAATACAGCCTTGTATTCCCCAACTGTTGTAAGAGTCAACAAAGAGGGATATGGTAGAGAAGAGCTCCAAACCCATCCTCCAAAAAATGACATTTAACCAGTGATCTGCTGATAAATGGGATGAAGCTGAGCAAAAGCATGACGAAGTTTAGCTCCTCCTTTTACTTCAGTTGCATCAGTATATATAGCATGGTGTGCGGGTGCATGCATGCTTGTGTTAAAATGAATGCATAATCAAATTTAATAGCAAGAAAACCCAACACATAAAAAGGACAAAGGGACATTACCTGATCTTCTGTAATCTGCATATAGAGGAGAATGTAATATATGAGTTCTGCAATACCTTGCTTGATCATTTGCTTGTGCTTACTGGTTTCTACTAAGGCATGAACAAATTCAAAAATTGTGAACACTAAATTCTCAAATCCCAACACTTCTCCTGCAATGAAAACAAAAAAATATTTACTATTAATACCATTACTGTGTATTCAATATAATGTATTTGCTGTGAATATTACTCAATTATACTGCAGTATATAATGTAAAAGCAAGTAATGCAAATATCTTTATATATCACATAATAATAATTAATAATGAACTACATACGCTAAAAACTATTTCGTAAAAATAGGGTATATCAAGTGATATACTAACTGCAATAACCAATTAAAATATTTCTACATCAAGTGATATACTAACTGTAATAACCACTTAAAGTATTTCTATGTTTTATCCTATGAAATTTAAAACAACAGAGCAACTATAATCCACATAATAAGCTCTAAGGATATCAGCCGGCTAGTGTTCCTTAAAAGTTTTTCCCATAAATTAGCATTAGAAATTGCAATTCTCAGTTACAATTAATAATTTCTCTGCTGTAAATGATACCTAATACATTGAAAATGAATCTCAGGAAATCAGAGACTCTTTTATTTGCACTTTCCAAGATATTTAAGTCACAAAATAAACATTATATTTAACTACATTTCAATGAACCTATCAAACAACAAGTGAATTATGTTAGTTCATTAACGGCAGCAACCTTATGAGAGTTAACAAGTTAGTTGGGAAAACAACAGATATCCCACAAAGGCTGAGAGCCAACTAAACCTGTGTCAACACTTTTATGATGAGCCAAACAAGATGCTTCCCCTGCTAGAGCCATCTGGTTTATAGTCATTGACTTTTTCCAGTTGGGCCTGTTACTGGGCTAATAATGATAATAAAATTAATAGTAGTAATAATAATAATAACTACTACTAACCATCAGAATCAACAGGATCATCAGCATCCTCTCTTGCATTGACTGTGGTATTGACGTAGGTATCGGCACTTGTAGTGAGGGTTTGCCAAACAGGTCCCAATACTTCTCCCAGGTATTGCCCCATTTGCTTTGGCACATTCTTCATTAGAATGGTAAGGGCTGAAATGGATATACAAAAGGAAGGAAAAAGTTAAAACTAACAAAACTACATAAAACACATACATTTCTATCACTACCAGTTTACCATTACATTCCTACTTAAGAGTATCTGATGAAATGAACGTCCATTGCTATATATTCAAATAATAAAGTCAAAATTTACTGATTCTTGATATCAGTTGTGGGGTATTAATAAACAAACTAAATGCTTTAAAAAGAATTCAGTGCATATTTAACAAAAATTTACAGACATTTATACTTAACCCAATTACTGTACATGCAAACCGTTGGTTGTTGCTGCTTGTTTTGTTACCTGCTGTTTACATAAACCTAACAAATAATAACAGCTATCACTTGCAAACACACCATACACCTCATATGACCAAATTTATCATTTTTCACACCTTGTGCAACAAATTTAAATGCTACACATATTATTACAACCTTAAGTCTCCGGCAAGTCTGGGTCTTTAGGCAATTAGTTTCTTACAAGTACACAAATTAGTTAAGTAAATGCGTCTTCTTTACTTACCACTGAGAATTTCTTTTTTGAGGCCAGAATCGGACGTGAAACCATCTGGCGTTTGCAATCCTTTAATGAGAGCCTGGGTAAAGGCTGGAAGCGTAGGATAAAGTAATGTCTTTGCTAAATTCCGATTATATTCTCCCATCATACAAATCAAATTCGCTATGGTGCTGAAAATCTCAACGGCACGACCTCTCGTTCGAATACCATATTTCTGGAGAAATGGAAAAAAATATGCATATCTTAAAATAAAATCAACAATTCTTTGCATACCAGTTAACTCCCCTATTACATTCCAACCACTGACAAGAATAATTTAGACACCAACTTCACTTTGAATTGACTTCATAACTAAAGGAAAACCGATTAAAAATTCTCACCTCCTCTTCACAGAAAATACGATACATTTCAGGTAAGATGACGGGTGCCACTTGGGGAATGTGTTGGTCTGTCAAATCTCTAGAAAATTCTGTTAGCACTCTCATGGCCCCATGAACTGGAGCTTCCTCTCCGCTCTTCAAAGCCACCATTAACAGATCAAAGAGACCACACCACTGCTCAGGCCAATCCCAGTGTGCAATGGCAGATATTGCATATGCTACTGATGACCTGCATAGGAATATAAATTAAAACTCCGGCTGAGAAAACATCGTAACTGTGGTGCCACACCCCTTCATAACCAAAACTTATACAGGTAAAGATTCCATATGCACTAGAGACTGAACCATTAACATAAGCAAGGAAACCAACATTCATGTAAAAACAAATTACAGTATACAGTTGCGTTTCAAATCCATCTGAAAAAAAAAAATCAATGTGTGCAATAATTCTATTGGATTTCATTTAGATGCTTATAAAGTTCTCCAAGACACACTGATAAAGCTGTGTAAGTGCCTAGTGTCCTCTCACAGAACAGGTACCACTAAATGTAAGTAAATTCACTTTCTCTGTCAAAGACTATGGCAATCTTCCTCGCCTCAAATATTAATTTGCAATTTGCTAAACAATTACTTTTAAACAACTCATTATTATGCTAAGCAAAATCCATAATTCTCCTATGTAATGGCATCACCTCCAAAAATAATGCAATAAATTGCTGAAAGGTTTCCACTAACATGGTAAAATATACACGATTGATGCAGATCAAGTGAGTTAAAAAAGAAAAAAATCCTTCAACAATGTAAGTACAAAAAGTTACTAACAAAAAAAGCTTATACCATTAGTATTAACACGATCTTCATTCCACAATAAAACAGTTGTTGATGCTTACCTGACTTTGCTAATAGGTTCATGAAGACCATGTGGTAATAACTCTCTAATTTTCACTTTTGCATATTCAGGACACTCTGGTAAACGGAACTGCAATGAACAATAAAAGATATAAGAAAATTAGTTGTACTTGAATATTTAACATACGTTTCAAATGATCTTTTGAGTTTTTTCATATCTTCCTTTAATATCAACTGCAAGTACGTAAGCACACATATGCACACTTGTCATTAAGATAAAATTTTGGAATTTAAATAATACATAGAAAAAGGTTTATAACTACATTATGATGTTATACCTATTCACTTAACAGTTCACCTAAAATAGTTCCAAAGTGAATAAACACAAAACCATTATATAAATTTAGAACAGTACAAATAATTCAACACTGCAGGGTTTCACAACAGCCTGTCCAATACAATGTCCATCATTAGTTTGGTTCCCTGACGAAATAAAATCTGGTGTAAAGCACCGTTAGCATCATGCCCTCTATCCCTTTGGGTGCCTCCTACGGCTGCTGTTGGCTATTCTGGGTTTTTCCATGTAACTCTCAGGAAATGTTTGTTATGTTGAGGTGTACGTGGTTGTGTGGTGTAGTCTTCCATGATGTATGTACTGAGTACCTATCAATGTCTCGGTCTAGAAGGAGTCTTGAAGAAATAACCACCGGTGAGTAATTTCTCAAGTTAGAAAAATGTTATTGTAATTAAGCGATGACGTAATCGCCAAGGAGATCGAAGCCTCTCCAAGGTTCTCGTGGCACATGAGGGGCAGGGGTTGGATGTGGCAACTTAGCCTCTTTTGTTGCTTCACTTCTTACTTGCAAATCCAGATGGTGGATCTACGAAAAAGATGCTGCCACCTCCTGTGGTATGCTGGGAATATACGTTTTACCAACATCATAATAAAGTAAAATTTGCAAAGCTTAAAGGTAAACAATTTAGGATTTGCTTTTATTTACCCAATACCTGCTTGAAATAGCATATTCAACACATACCTTTTCAGAGTCTTGACTCCAATGTGCTTCTACATATTGTTTAAGAAGTACCGATGCCAACTGCCTAATAGGAAGAGGACCACTGCGGTCAAGGGTCAGTTCTGCTAAATGTACACCAAACTCTGAAGAAAAAATAAAAAAAATAAGTATCACACAAAGAATTCTGTTTCCAGTTTAAGTACAAACTCTTCCAAATTTACTAGCTCCAAGTAGTAAACAATACTAAAACAATCAAACTAAATTTCCATTTCAATACAATGGGTATTCGTCAGCCAGGGCAAGCCCCAACCCCCCACTGTGGTGTCCAACCACAGCAGTTCCTGCCAGTAAACAACTTAAACTCTCGGTCTTGGACGGGAACCGATCTTTCGACCTCGTGAATGTGAAGCCAGCACGTTACCACTGTACTAGCCAGCAGGCTAGTAAGAAGTCATGACAGTCTTGATACGTGGTACTGAATTCAGCAATGATCAGAGGAAAAGCCCCAGATCTATCTAATATCTCAAGTTTTCTTAAAGAATTAAATGAAGTACTGTATAGTACAATACCAAAAATTATTTACTTATACATTTCTTTTCCTATTTTGGTTACACATTTTAAATATTTTTTTCTGTACTGCCAACATCCCTTCAAGTCTGAGTTAAAATAAAAAATGATAGATGCTGTGTGTGTGTGTGTGTATGTGCGCGCACATGCGTGTGTCTACAGAGGGTCCACAGTTTACGAAGATCTCAACCTACGACATTTTGTGGTTACAATGCAGCTCATAAATTATTTTGCTTCTTTTTGGATAAGTTTTGGCTTTATAATGTCTCCTAAATGTAAAGCAGATTCTTCTGATGGCAATGCTTCGAAGAAAAGGAAAGCCATCACCATGGAAGTGAAATCAGAGATAATGACCCTAGGAAAAGTGAGAAACTTTAATAATGCATTAGCATAGGTGGGTGACGTAGGTGCTTATTCAGGTATGTTCCAACTCGGAAAATCAAGTTACAAAGCGTCTTGAGGAACAGAACTGCCACGTACGTCGTGGAACCACTACACACACACACACACACATATATATATATATATATATATATATATATATATATATATATATATATATATATATATATATATATAAAGTTTTTTTTAACCTTTTCTCCAATCCCACATATACTTAACTTTCGAAAATACCCAAAGTACTCAAGTACAGTTCTTCATAGGGAGGTGTTGGCATTTTCATGATCTCTTGTGAAGCCTTTCTTAGCTGGCCTCTCCACTTTTTTTATATAATTATCTATACTTCAAATACAGCATAAACAATTTTCTCTATAGCTGAAAAATATTTAATGTTTGGAACCATGTCTTAAACTCTCTTGAAAAAATTCTTAAGATCAATAAATAATTCAAGTAAAACTCTGGCAAAAGTAGTTGTAATTAGAACCTCTTCTTCTTCATGGGCAATTTCCATATTTCTAGCTTGTTCTTCAGCTATCATCACTTTTAATCGGGTTTCCTTGTCTACAATTTTTCTTTGCCTCTAAAAGGTAGCATTAATAATGGTTTGGGGGCTCTTGGCAGCCATGATCCACAACATATTTCAAGATAAACTTGCAAAGCAAACTTACACTGCAATGCACATGCAACCAGAGCAAGAAACAAATGACTGAGATGACGAGGACTTCAAACAAGTTTCCTACAGTAACCATTTTTTTTTTTCGAGAAAATTCAAAACTATAAAAAGTACATCAAAGTCATTTGAATGCCACGGATATATATTCAAGGCAGACTCCAATGGTTAGATATGCCTCATGTAATGGCAGTGAAATCAGTGCGTTTATTTCATATAAATGTTAGGCCAATGGTTTTCGAGTTTTGTAAGGTGACATCCTAAAATATACATTTGACCAACGCAGCATACCAACTCATTAATCCATTTAGATATGAATATACACTGACATACATATTCCCATATTAAATTTTAATGGATATGGAACTTATATGACATATCACTTTGAAAACATAAGAAAAATCACAATACACTAATCTTTAATCATTAAGAAGTACCGTATATGATGTGGCTATCAAAATAAAACACTCAAATTTTTGAAACATAGTACAGTATATACACAACAAAAGACTCCAATGAGTGTACTAGATCGCTATGTGCTTGAAACTCGTAAAAAACAGACATGGATTATAAAAACTGCTTAGAAACACCTAGAATAATTACTCTCCATTATATTCAGTTCTTCAGGAAAGGGTTGCGCCTGGCTGTACTGTATACCTAAATCGTCATCAAATCCCTACCCAGGAACAGCTCACATTTTAAACGAGCAACAAAAAATAATTCCCACTTTGCGATAGGATGTAACTAATGTCCCTGTCATTATTTAGCCGATGAGTTCAAAATATAATAATGGCAAACTTAAACTGACGATGCTGCTCAATATTCATCACATAAAACGAATGATTCTATTGCAGAACGGTGAAGTGCCATATAACGCACATACGAGACACTTTCAAATACATTAATAATTTCTATGACTTCAAAAATGGCTGTTGGCTTCCAACTTCGTCATTTGCTTTGAGTGACAAGTAACTTAAACGCTCCTAATACCTCAAAAATGTATTCATGGGACATGCAAGTAACACTCGCCACAGGATTATCCTGAAGTGGTGGTGTCAACAAATCGCCGAGGCCGACCTAACCTTGGGATTACCCGAAGGATTTCCTCTCATTTTAGGATTTATCTCACCTTCAGTCACTTCCAAAACGTGAATCTGTTCCTCGGCTGCCCTCCGTACATCCGCCTGAGGTGATAAAATGTTATTTAGATTTTCTATTAAGGCCTCACGAAGGCCGCTGTT
>JAXCGZ010013622.1:0-25000 GCA_037179515.1 Halocaridina rubra
ACAGCTAAGAACCCTCGCCTTGAGTTCAAGTCCGCTGTTGATATCTAGAAACTTTAGGGGATTTGAAGTAAGTGATCTAGAATATCCCTTTTGTTCAATATATGGTCAGTAGAATTTGGGGTATTCTGTTTCGTTCTTTCTTTTTTTTCTTTTGTTTTGCGCAAAAAAATACTAAACAGCTGACTACTATCACTTTAACTGTCTGTGTAGTTATTTAAATGCTAAATATTCATTGTTGTAACCTAAGCTCTTTATGCAGCTACTGTGTACTTAGGTCTGTGTACTTTTGGTCTTTAATATTTTTAACAGTGCTATATAATTTTTCTACACCTTATAGAACTTCTTGACCTTCAAGTGTTGCAAAAGCATGTATAATTTAAAAATAAATATGATAATTTGATTTGGTATAACCATAACATCCAACATATATGCCAGTGACGTACGAAGTAAATAATATAGTTAACACATGCATGCACACGCGCGCGCGCACAAGCAGTTGTGTATTTTTTTAATTCGTTCATGCCCAATGTCTTACTTATATTTATATTTTTTATAAAAAAAACGGAAACCTTAAAAGAATTACTTAAACGAAACGAAACTAGACAAGCATATCACCCTTTACTGTAAATCCCAGATATATGCAGTTATATCCAAATTAAAGCTTATTTTCTGAAGTCAACTTTATTCTCTTGACTCTTTGAGTGGAGGATGATTCACAGAGGCCCTGAGGGTCTTTATACCTAGAATATTAGACACCTCAGGAGGAGTAATGCTAGCACTTACCACACTCTTGACACACCTCCTTGACGACTTCTCATTTCTCTCTTCTGGTGATGCAGAATAGCATCGTAGTTTACTTGGAATTTTAGAGTGTTTGATCATTTTATTTCATATGCATAATCAGTGGCTTGAATTTCCCTTGTAAGGGGTGGCTGAGTCAGTGCACAACCCATTCACCAATGAATTAAGTCCCCCCATCTGTAATTGATTTTGTATCCCCACGATTCCCAACTGTCAAACTACTTAGGCCATCCACAGTGTGAGTGGGTAGAAGTTTTTTGCCGTGGTCCCCGTTAGCCGTTTCTGATTTGCCACAACCACTTCATCTAGTGGTAGCCCCCTACATCCATCCATCCTCGTTTATTGTTCTGAGCAGATGCGGGAAGATCCATTGGTATCCGTCATCGTATCACAATCTCTCTCTGCTCATATTTATCTCTTGTAATCTCTCTTTCAAGTTCCACTGACATACCACGCACACCCCTTTCTTTCACATCATCCACTCTTAGCACTCCTTTCGCCTTAAGCCTCTGACTGATGCTCTCTACACTCTCGTTCTTACTTGTTCCTTATTCATTCTCTCCGTGTGGCCAAATCAATTCAACAATTTCTGACACTAAAAAAATCAGATCATATTACTTTGAAAGGAAAATAATATGAACAATTGCTTTTGTAAATATGTATGAGTGTGCATGCGTGAATATATGAGTATATTCCTAAGTATATATAATTTACAAGCGTTATATTGTAAATATTTATATTTTTAATCTTGCTTCTTAACCCAAGTTTAAATTGTTGTATTCACTGCTGCTGATAGAGAATAAAAAGAGAGATAATACATTGCCATGTAAATAGAACGTGAATATTTTTTTTTTTATCAAAAGCAGATTTATAAATTAAGATAAAATACATTAATACGCAATTTTTATATAGATCAATTATATATATATAATATAATATATATATATATATATATATATATATATATATATATATATATATATATATATATATATATATATATATATATATATATATACCAACCCAAATTGCGAATCAAATTCATTGTGATAGATGTAGGTTTGAGCTACAGACAATTCTCTCTCTCTCTCTCTCTCTCTCTCTCTCTCTCTCTCTCTCTCTCTCTCTCTCTCTCTCTCTCTCTCTTCTCTCTCTCCTCTCTCTCTCTCTCTCTCTCTCTCTCTCTCTCTCTCTCTCTCTCTCTCTCTCTGTATCTATCTTTCTATCTATCTGTCTATCTATCTATCTATCTATCTCTCCTTCATTTTTACCTGTACACGTTCTCTCTTT
This sequence comes from Halocaridina rubra, assembly GCA_037179515.1. Taxonomy (NCBI): domain Eukaryota; kingdom Metazoa; phylum Arthropoda; class Malacostraca; order Decapoda; family Atyidae; genus Halocaridina; species Halocaridina rubra. The sequence goes on from JAXCGZ010013622.1 coordinate 2,092, forward strand.
TCTTATTATGATAGAAATTAATGTAAAATTTCTGAGAATAAAGGAGGTTGTTTTGGACTTCTCAAAAATTACATTCAGTCTTTCCGTACATAGATCATGATGATGATAATAATAATAATAATAATAATAATAATAATAATAATAATAATAATAATAATAATAATAATAATAATAATAATAATAATAATAATAATAATAATAATAATAATAATAATAATAATTATGAAAATAATAATAGAAAGTGGTTTGAAAGAGGATAAATATAATGTATAAAAGACATCTTTGGTAGAGGGAAATTGTATTTTTTTGTGTATCTTCAATAGCTGAAGTTTTCCTTCACCTTGAATTTTTATTTAAATGATTCAAGGACACCCGCCTCACCATGTCAGGCATGTGAATACGCTATACAGACATAAAACATTTCTCTCTCTCTCTCTCTCTCTCTCTCTCTCTCTCTCTCTCTCTCTCTCTCTCTCTCTCTCTCTCTCTCTCTCTCTCTCTCTCTCTCTCTCTCTCTCTCTCTCTCTCAATCTCTCTCTCTCTCTCTCTCTCTCTCTCTCTCTCTCTCTCTCTCTCTCTCTCTCTCTCTCTCTCTCTCTCTCTCTCTCTCTTATAATATATATATATATAATATATATATATATATATATATATATATATATATATATATATATATATATATATATATATATATATATATATATAAACTCACTTATCTCCGATCACCAGTACGGCTTCCACAAGGCAAGATCCACCGGTGATCTCCTGTCCTATCTTACTCATGTATGATCATCTTCTCTGAAGAACTATGGGGAATCCTTTGTCGTCACCCTTGATATCTCTGAGGCTAGGCTTTTGACAGAGTCTGGCACAAGGCTCTGTTGGCCAAACTCCCTGCCTATGGCTTTATCCCTTCTTTCTGTTCTGTGATTTCCAGTTTTCTTAGTGACCGTTTCATATCTGTAGTTGTTGATGGCGCGACAGCTAGCCCTTTCTCTGTTACCAGTGGCGTTACACAGGGCTCTGTTCTTTCACCTACTCTCTTCCTTCTCTTCATCAATGATCTTCTACAATCCCCATCTTCCTCTCTTCTTCATGCCTTTGCTGATGATTCTACCCTTCACTTTTCCTCTGCCTTTTCTTCACAACCTTCATCTGTTACTCGTAATCAGTCTCGTATCACTCTTTCTTCTACTCTAAACTCCGATTTGCGGAGAGTATCTGAGTGGGGCACTCAAAATTTAGTCAAATTCAGTGCCTCCAAGACACAGTTTCTGGCTATGTCTTTATCTTCTTCTCCTCCTGATAACTCTATTGTCTTCGAAACTAACGAAATTTACCCTCTTAATTCTATCAACATACTAGGAATTCATAGCCTCTACCTTGTCTTGGAGGAATCACATAATCCAAATTTCTAAGTCTTCATCCAAAAAATTGGGGGTATTGTTACGTTTTCGTCATTACTTTTCCTCTTTACTGTTACTTAAAATTTATAAAGGTCCTATCCGTCCCTACTTAGAATATTGCTTATACATCTGAGGTGCTTCTTCTTATACTTATTTCTTTGATAGGGTTGAATCTAAGGCAGTCAGACTCATTAATGATCCTTCTCTTACTTCTAATCTAGATTCTCTCTCTCTTCACCTTAAGGTATCTTCCCTTTCTCTTTTCTATCCCTACTACTTCCATCGCTGCTCTTATGTGTTGGCTAGCTGCATCCCTCCCTCACTGCTGAGACCGCGCAACACTCGCCAAGCGGCCTCATCTCACAGGTACTGTTTGGAGATTTGTAGCCCGCGGATTGGTCGGTGCAGCGACTGCTCCTTCCCATCTACCTCCAGACTATGGAACTCTCTTCCTCCTTCTGTCTTTCCTAATTCTTATGACCTTTCATCCTTCAAAAAACGGACCTATCGTCATCTCAAGGCCTAGTCCTCCATAACTCTGGGTCCAGTGTACTTTGACTGTTTTTTCTGTCTGTCGTTTTCCTTTTGTATGTTATTACCTCATCTCTGCCTTGTCCTTAACCTCTTTTCTTTTCCTTCATCTTGGTGTTTTCTCGTGCCCGGGCCTTTATTGATTCGGGCAGTTTTTGCCTGTCCCGGTGTCACACTCATAAAGGCAAAAAAATAATATATATATATATATATATATATATATATATATATATATATATATATATATATATATATATATATATATATATATATATATATATATATATATATATATATATATATATCATTCTATCTCTCTATTTTTATAAATTTATATATATATATATATATATATATATATATATATATATATATATATATATATATATATATATATATATATATATATATATATATATATATATATATATATATATATATATATATATGCATATATATATATATATATATATAAATATATATATATATATATATATATATATATATATATATATATATATATATATATATATATATATATATATATATATATATATATATATATATATATATATATATATATATTTATATATATATATATATATATATATATATATATATATATATATATATATATATATATATATATATATATATATATATATATATATATAGTGTACGTGTTGACCAAACTTTCTTCTTAAAGCTTTACCCCTTTTTTTCTGTTCTCTGATATCTAGTCTTCTTTCTGACCATGATGTGTCTAAGGTTGTTGACGGTGCAATATCTAGCTCATTCCCAGTTACCAGTGATGTTCTATAGGGGTCTTCCCTTTCACCTACTTTGTTCTTTTTCTTCATCAACGATATTCTCCAGTTCTTATTTTCTTCTATTTCGCGTGCCTTTGCTGACGATTCTCCCCCTCATCTTTCTTCTGCCTCCATCTTCTACACGTAGTCAGTCTCTTATGACTTTTTTCAACTCCAACTCTTAACTCCTATTTGTAGAGAGTATCTAAATGAGGCACTCAAAATATAATTAAATATAATACCTCCAAGACAGTTTCTGATTATCTCTTTATCTTTTTCTCCTTCTGATAGCCCTGTTGTCTTTAAAACTAACAAAATTTATTCTCTTAATTCTGTTTACATATTAGGAATTCAGACAGTCTCTAACTTGAAGGAGTCACAAAATCCATATTTTTAAAACTGCTTCTAAAAATCTGTGAGCTCTCTTTCCATTTCGTAATTATTGTTTCTCTTTGCAGTAACTGAGTATCTATAAATGAATTATCCATCTCTGCTATGAATACTGCTGTCACAGCCGGGGTGTTTTTTTTTCATATAATTATCTCTTTGACAGGGTTGAATCTAAGGCAATCAGCCTCATTAGTGATCCTTCTTTACTTCTAATCTGGATTCTCCTTCTCTTCGCCGCAAGGTATCATCCCTTTCTCTTTTCTATCGTTATTATTTCCATCGCTGCTCTAATGAGTTGGCGAGTTGCATCCTTCCCCAATGCCGAAGCCGCATAATACTTGCCAAGCGGCCTCGTCTCACAGGTGCTGTGTGGAGATTTGCAGCTCGTGTATTGTTTAGTGCAATGACTGCTTTTTCCTTTCTACCTCCAGACTTTCTTCCTCCCTCTGTCTTTCAGAACTCGTATGACCTATCTTCTTTTAAGAAGCTGATTTGTCGCAATCTCAGGGCCTAATCTGCCATTTTCCTGGGTCTTCATTACTTCAAATATACTTGCAGCCGGCCCTTTTCCTGTTCTTTATCATTCTCTTTTTTCTGCCTTAAGTCTCTACTTACTCTTCGTCTCATTGTTTGCTTGTGCCTGGGCCCGACGAGGGCAATTTTCTTGGCTGTACTGGTGTCACACTTACACAAAAAGAACTTTAGGTCACACTTAGATCGCTTTCACACCAAAGTGGCACGTCGCACGTAGCATGCCACGTGGCACATCACGTGCGACGTGACACTTTGGTGTGAAAGCGGCCTTAATATTCCAATGTTGGTGACCAGCATTACCATTCCATATCTAGTTACTTCACCGTTTCATGTGTCACAATTAATCAGTCGACTGGGGATTCGCATAGGTGTATTGGTGCTGGAAGATTATTGCTGGATGCACTTCCTGACGCCTCGTAGTGAGATGGAGCCCGCATTACTCTCTTCCGACTCGCGCACTCCACCACTGAGCTACAGCAGCCCCCTCTCTATGTCTACTTGTAGGTTTGTCAGTTCACCCGATATGCATGTGTTTTTATTTTCAAACTTGTAATACCTTTTCTATCGTGCTTATCCTCAGCTACCATACAGCTACCATACACCGTGAACAGTGATTAACTCGAAATAATTGCTTGTTAAAGACTGACAAACAAAGTCCTCCCAAGTCTGGTTTCTAACTTTAATTCATTTGAATTGGAAGGGGGCTAACAACGATAGCCTTGATTTCCAACACCTTTGTTGATATCTATCAAGCTTGAGCGTTCTGAAATAGTTGATGCACTGAGTCTGTAGTTTCGAGTATGTCCAGTACAGGTATAGGTGTACTCTTGTTGCTATGTTCCCTTACTGTACTTAATAAACAATTGACTGCAATGAGTTAACTGTTCATGCAGTTATGTGATTTGCTATTCTTAGATGTTTTTGTTGAATATAATTATATTTTTATGGAAAGTATATAACTTTTCGTGTAACTGATTTATTCCTCTTTTCAAATGATTGGCTAAGATAAATTCGAAGATATATCCCTGTGACAGTACGATTTAAATTTACTAAAATAGATGAAGTATTACGCGCGTGCTCGCGAACACAAACATATAGCACCGTTGTACACCCGAATATATATATATATATATATATATATATATATATATATATATATATATATATATATATATATATATATATATATATATATATATATATATATATATATATATATATATATATATATATATATATATATATATATATGTATATATATATATATATATATATATATATATATATATATATATATATATATATATATATATATATATATATATATATATATATATATATATATATATATATATATATATATATATATATATATATATATATCTTTCTGGGAGTGGTCTTGCCTCACCGTATTGATTTCCATTTCTAATGAAAATCAACGAAAATCGTTTGGATAGAAAGAGAATGACTTTAGCGAAAGAAGAGCACACATACAACCATTAAATGTAAGAATGCCGAGATAAAAGGGAAATTCTCTCCAAAGCAAATCTCGTTTTGTTATCTCAGCATCCTGCTGTTGACTTTATGAGAGTGGGAAAAATCTCCTCTAAGGGTCTTGAACCTAGAATCTGAGATCCTTCAATAGGAATCTTTTACTTCTATTCCTCTAACTTGTCGTACTCACGACATCTCCTTGATGGTTTCTTTACTCTCTTCCGGTGATACAGACATAATATACTTACGTATTTGTAGATTCTAAAATTAAAATAGTATATATATATATATATATATATATATATATATATATATATATATATATATATATATATATATATATATATATATATATATATATGTGTGTGTGTGTGTGTGTGTGTGTGTGTGTGTGTGTGTGTGTGTGTGTGTGTGTGTGTGTGTGTGTGATTACCTAACTGTGATTACCTAATTGTGTTTACGGGAAAGAGCCCAAAGCTCGTATCTTCCCGTCTCCTGATCGGTTCCATTTTATACTTAGTGATACTTATCATACCTGTCCTTAAAACTATGGATGGAGATAGCATTAACTACCTCCTCGCTTAGCCAATTCCAATTATCAACTACTCTTACACTGAAAAAGTATTTCCTTACATCCTGCGAAGAAGTTTTCTTACGAAGCTTCAAACTATGACCTCTAGTTCTAGAGCCAGCCATATCAAAATATCGATCCCTATCCACTCTATCATAACCATGAAGGAATTTAAAGACTGTCACCATATCCCCCCTCACTCTTCTAGCTTCGAGTGATGGTAAGTCTAATTCCCTCAGCCTCTCATCTTAACTGAGATTGCGTATTTCTGGCACCAGTTTCGTGGCATGTCTTTGAACTTTTTCAAGCTTAGCTATGTGCTTTTTCAAGTGCGGATTCCAAAAGGGGGCTGCATATTCGAGTTTTGGCCTCACATAGGTTACATAAATATTTCTGAACATTTCCTTGTCCATGTGCCTGAAGGCTACCCTTACATTTGATAAGAATGCATATGCTGCCCTTACTATGCCATTTATATGTATTTCTGGAGACAAATCTGCCAGTATATTTACTCCTAGATCTCTCTCATTTTCTGTCTCTTGAAGTTGTACTCCAGCCACCGAGTAGTCAAGCTTGGGCCTTCTTGCACTTGTACCCATTCTCTTTACCTTACATTTTGAAGTATTGAATTTCATTAGCCACTTTTCTGACCACTCATGCAGATTATTTAGATCCTCCTGAAGTTCTCTACCATTGTTCTCGTTTTTTACTTTCTTCACAATCTTTGCATCATCTGCAAACATATTCATGAATGAATTTACAGACTCTGGTAGGTCATTTACATATACAAGGAACAAAAGTGGCCCTAAAACTGAACCCTGTGGAACTCCACTACTAACTATTCTCCATTCAGACACTGAGTGTCTTACTCTAACCCTCTGTTCCCTTCCTTCTAAGTAAGTTTTTATCCATTCCAAAACATTTCCACCTATTCTAGCCATTGATTGCAGCTTCCTAATAAGTCTCCCATGTGGAACAGTGTCAAACGCTTTCTGGAAGTCTAGGAATATGCAATCTGCCCAGCCCTCTCTTTCCTGTAAGATTTGGCTTACCTCATCATAAAATTCTAATAAGTTTGTTACTGTTGATCTACCTTCTCTGAAGCCATGTTGCCTCACTGACAAAAAGTTGAAGGATTCCAAGTGAAGAGAGATATGTTTCCTTAGTAGTTTCTCCATAACTTTGCAAACTATGCTGGTCATGGAAACTGGTCTATAGTTCAGAGCCGTATCCCTCCTTCTCTTTTTGAAGATAGGTATCACATTTGCTTGTTTCCAGCATCTTGGAATCTCCCCCGACTCCAGTGACTCCTTAAATATGATACTTAGTGCCACTGATATTGTGTTTGCGCATTTTTTAAGTACATGAGGGGATATGTCATCATCACCTGTAGCTTTATGAACATCTAAATCCATCAGCGCTTTGCATACCTCTGTGGGTGTAAGGTTGATGTTCTCTAATACCGGCCCTTGAGCTTCTATCACTGCAATCTGAGGGGGTGGGGTATTTTCTACTGTAAATACTGACTGAAACTCCTTGTTCAATTCTTTGCAGATCTCTTCATCCGTCTCAGTGATGCTCCCATCCGCTCTCTTTAGCCTTAAAACCTGTTCTTTTACCTTCAGTTTTCCTCTGATAAAGCTGTGGAAAAGCTTGGGATTTTCTTTAGCCTTCCTGGTGATGTCCCTCTCATAGTCTCTCTCTGCCTCTCTCCTTTTACTTAGGTAGTTATTTCTTGCTCTTTTGTAGGTTTGCCAGGCATTTATGTTTTTTCTCCTCCTATACCTTTTCCAGCATTTGTCTCTCCACTCCTTAGCTCTTTTACACCCATTATCGAACCATTTCTCTCTGGCATGAATTACACCTACTTTGGTGACAGGTACGCAGCAATCTACTATCTTCCTATATTTCTCACAAAAGATGTCATACATTTCTTGTACAGATTTGTTGTAAAATAAGGTTCTCCAGTCAATAACTGCAAAAAGGTCATTCATTTTGATGTAATCTCCTTTCGGATAGTTCCTCCTCATGTCCTCAGTGCCTCTACTCTCAGGAAGAATATCTTCAATGATATACTCCATCAACAACACACAGTGGTCACTCTTTCCAATTAGTGGTTCATACTCAATGTTTTCAATATCCAACACATTATCTGTGAACACTAGATCAAGTAGTGATGGCTCATCCCCACCCCTGGTCCTTGTTGGTTTCATTACATGTTGGTGTAGGAAATTCCCTTGTACGCAATTTAGGAATCTTGCCCCGAATGAGTCCTCACCACTGTGTGGGTCAAGATTTATCCAATCTATCTCTTTATGATTAAAGTCTCCCATAATCAAAATCCTACATTTTTTTTCCCGTGCCATGTTAACAACTGAGTTTATGACTTCAATAGTACCTATATGACTTTCCTCATAAACTTCAAGCCTATTTTGGTTCCTTGGTGGGTTGTATACAACAGTTATTATAATGCTCTCTGACCCAGTATTTATGCGAGCAACAAGAAATTCCTTGAACTCACTTTCTATAGCCAAGTTTATTTCTTCAACTTGAATCCTTTCACTTATGAGCAGTGCTATCCCTCCACCAGTCCTCTCAGATCTTTCAACCCTTAGTATTCTGAAGCCCTTAGGAAAAACTGTGACACTGTTTATGTCCTCACTCAACTTAGTCTCTGTAATTGCTACTATATCTGCCTCACTGTTGTGAATCCTATTCTTTTAATTCTACTGCCTTACCAGCTAATCCATCAGCATTTGTGTATAACAATCTTAATGAGGCCCCATCCCCTGATCTTCTGTCATTATCTTCTTTATCTCCCCATTGTCTGGAAGAACTCTGTAACGAAAATTTTTCTTCTGTTCTTCATTTCTTTCATCATTTAACCTTCTTGCCTCTTGCAACAAGTTTTTGATCTTTCCCATATCTTCCTGTGTTCTGAATCGTCTAATGAACACTTTTTTGAATTCTTGAAGGTCTTTTAGACTTTTTTTTCTCAACAATATTTCCCTACATGTTTCCCCTCTCTCAAAGGTTACTTTTGTTGGTCTCGGCTTTCCTTCCCTCGAATATTTACCTAGTTGGTGTATGTTTACAATATCCTCAGGACCACAAACTACTCCAAGCTTTCTTATCAGGTCTACAACCCTAGCCTTATTTTCTTCAAGTCTCCCCTGCCATGTTGGCTCCTGGGATTTGCTTATGCCTGAGATTACCACTGTCTTCTCCTTATCAAGTGCCTGTCTGATGAGTGGGTTTGCCCTTTCCATCACAACGTCTTTCATTTTTTCGATTACTGTCACTTTATAGTCAACTGTTTGTATGTTTTCCAGTGCCACCACCTTTACAGCCTCTTTTACTGCCACATTCCCCTTTAGTGCATCAGCAAAGGAAGTTTTCATGGCATCATTTTCCATATTCAGCTCCTGGAACTCTTTTCTGAACTGTTCAATGTTTTCCTTAATCTGGACATTCCAAGCAGCAATCTCGTCTCTCTCAGAAGAGAGCAGTGAACTAACATCTAATTCCTTTAGGTTGTCATTCAGCTGTTTGTTTTTATCTTCTTGTTTAGAAATTCTAGATTCTAGTTGACTCTTTTCCCCTTCCAGCTTCTTTATTCTTTTTTCTAGTTCCTTTCTCTCCTGCCCTTTTGCTTTATTTGCTTCCTCCAAAGATCTTATTTGCTCTCTGAGTGTTTCATTCTCTTTCATTTCTCCATCCATATCCCGAATTTTATCATCAAGGCTTATAACCATTGCCTCTAAATTCTTGATTTTCTGTTTAAGTCTCCTAATGGCTACCCCTCCTACCGACCCATGGATGGGAGAGGTTTGGGACAGAGATGGCGTCATTTTTATGTTCTCCCTCTCACAGAATATAGAAAGAAGACGAGAAAGAGGAAAAAAAAAGAGAAAAACTTTTAATTAGGCTTCACACAGAATTTTTATATCTCCATATAAGTGCTATTTAGTGACTCAGTTTATCTCTTTTCTGGTAACACACATCTTAACTTAAAAACTTGACCATGGTAATTTAAGGATAAAAAGAAAAAGAAAAACAAAAGTCAAACCTGAAGGAAAATTCGAATTTGTGTCTGAGGTGGCACCCACCTGTTTCTGCTATATATTCTTCCTAACTGATAAACTCACTTGCTAACCAAGATATGTTATCACAGGATTTTACATTTAACTCAATATATATACAAAATAAAAAAAAACAGTAAAAGAGAAAGCTAAAAGAAAAGCAAAAAAAATGAAGAAAATAAGACAGCTGTACTACTTGGCAACTTAACTCAGTACTGTTGACAGGTGGATATTTTTTTTATTTTTTTATTATTCAATTATTTCGTGTATCAAACTAATTAACAAGTTAATATAAATGGGAAGGATACTGATTTTAACAATATATGGAACCAAAGGATCAGGTAAACGGCTTAAGAGCTTTCCCCAGTTTACACAAAAAATTAGGTAATGTGATGTGATGGCTTCACCTCTGGCAACTCTTCTAAATTTCCTTCAAGGCAGAACTGGACGGCAGCTTCTCTCTCCCCTCACGAAAATGTTCTCAATTTTTTTCCTTTAATATTTTGGACAGTCTCGTCATACAACAAATATAAGTTTTGTACTCACAATACTCTGCAGGATTTCAGATTTATGGAAATTATGGTAAAGTTTTCCACTAAGTTCTTAGTGTGTGATTACCTAATTGTGATTACCTAATTGTGTTTATGGGTAAGAGCCCAAAGCTCGTATCTTCCCGTCTCCTGATCGGTTCCATTTTATACTTAGTGATACTTATCATACCTGTCCTTAAAACTATGGATTGAGATAGCATTAACTACCTCCTCGTTTAGCGAATTCCAATTATCAACTACTCTTACACTGAAAAAGTATTTCCTTACATCCTGCAAAGAAGTTTTCTTACGAAGCTTCAAACTATGACCTCTAGTTCTAGAGCCAGCCATATCAAAATATCGATCCCTATCCACTCTATCATAACCATGAAGGAATTTAAAGACTGTCACCATATCCCCCCTCACTCTTCTAGCTTCGAGTGATGGTAAGTCTTATTCCCTCAGCCTCTCATCATAACTGAGATTGCGTATTTCTGGCACCAGTTTCGTGGCATGTCTTTGAACTTTTTCAAGCTTAGCTATGTGCTTTTTCAAGTGCGGATTCCAAAAGGGGGCTGCATATTCGAGTTTTGGCCTCACATAGGTTACATAAATATTTCTGAACATTTCCTTGTCCATGTGCCTGAAGGCTACCCATACATTTGATAAGAATGCATATGCTGCCCTTACTATGCCATTTATATGTATTTCTGGAGACAAATCTGCCAGTATGTTTACTCCTAGATCTCTCTCATTTTCTGTCTCTTGAAGTTGTACTCCAGCCACCGAGTAGTCAAGCTTGGGCCTTCTTGCACTTGTACCCATTCTCATTACCTTACATTTTGAAGTATTGAATTTCATTAGCCACTTTTCTGACCACTCATGCAGATTATTTAGATCCTCCTGAAGTTCTCTACCATTGTTCTCGTTTTTTACTTTCTTCACAATCTTTGCATCATCTGCAAACATATTCATGAATGAATTTACAGACTCTGGTAGGTCATTTACACATACAAGGAACAAAAGTGGCCCTAAAACTGAACCCTGTGGAACTCCACTACTAACTCTTCTCCATTCAGACACTGAGTGTCTTACTCTAAGCCTCTGTTCCCTTCCTTCTAAGTAAGTTTTTATCCATTCCAAAACATTTCCACCTATTCTAGCCATTGATTGCAGCTTCTTAATAAGTCTCTCATGTGGAACAGTGTCAAATGCTTTCTGGAAGTCTAGGAATATGTAATCTGCCCAGCCCTCTCTTTTCTGTAAGATTTGGTTTACCTCATCATAAAATTCTAATAAGTTTGTTACTGTTGATCTACCTTCTCTGAAGCCATGTTGCCTCACTGACAAAAAGTTGAAGGATTCCAAGTGAAGAGAGATATGTTTCCTTAGTAATTTCTCCATAACTTTGCAAACTATGCTGGTCAAGGAAACTGGTCTATAGTTCAGAGCCGTATCCCTCCTTCCCTATTTGAAGTGTGATTACCTAATTGTGATTACCTAATTGTGTTTACGGGTAAGAGCCCAAAGCTCGATCTTCCCGTCTCCTGATCGGTTCCATTTTATACTTAGTGATACTTATCATACCTGTCCTTAAAACTATGGATTGAGATAGCATTAACTACCTCCTCGCTTAGCCAATTCCAATTATCAACTACTCTTACACTGAAAAAGTATTTCCTTACATCCTGCAAAGAAGTTTTCTTACGAAGCTTCAAACTATGACCTCTAGTTCTAGAGCCAGCCATATCAAAATATCGATCCCTATCCACTCTATCATAACCATGAAGGAATTTAAAGACTGTCACCATATCCCCCCTCACTCTTCTAGCTTCGAGTGATGGTAAGTCTAATTCCCTCAGCCTCTCATCATAACTGAGATTGCGTATTTCTGGCACCAGTTTCGTGGCATGTCTTTGAACTTTTTCAAGCTTAGCTATGTGCTTTTTCAAGTGCGGATTCCAAAAGGGGGCTGCATATTCGAGTTTTGGCCTCACATAGGTTACATAAATATTTCTGAGCATTTCCTTGTCCATGTGCCTGAACGCTACCCTTACATTTGATAAGAATGCATATGCTGCCCTTACTATGCCATTTATATGTATTTCTGGAGACAAATCTGCCAGTATGTTTACTCCTAGATCTCTCTCATTTTCTGTCTCTTGAAGTTGTACTCCAGCCACCGAGTAGTCAAGCTTGGGCCTTCTTGCACTTGTACCCATTCTCATTACCTTACATTTTGAAGTATTGAATTTCATTAGCCACTTTTCTGACCACTCATGCAGATTATTTAGATCCTCCTGAAGTTCTCTACCATTATTCTCGTTTTTTACTTTCTTCACAATCTTTGCATCATCTGCAAGCATATTCATGAATGAATTTACAGACTCTGGTAGGTCATTTACATATACAAGGAACAAAAGTGGCCCTAAAACTGAACCCTGTGGAACTCCACTACTAACTCTTCTCCATTCAGACACTGAGTGTCTTACTCTAAGCCTCTGTTCCCTTCCTTCTAAGTAAGTTTTTATCCATTCTAAAACATTTCCACCTATTCTAGCCATTGATTGCAGCTTCCTAATAAGTCTCCCATGTGGAACAGTGTCAAACGCTTTCTGGAAGTCTAGGAATATGCAATCTGCCCAGCCCTCTCTTTCCTGTAGGATTTGGCTTACCTCATCAAAAAATTCTAATAAGTTTGTTACTGTTGATCTACCTTCTCTGAAGCCAAGTTGCCTCACTGACAAAAATTTGAAGGATTCCAAGTGAAGAGAGATATGATTCTTTAGTAGTTTCTCCATAAATTTGCAAACTATGCTGGTCAAGGAAACTGGTCTATAGTTCAGAGCCGTATCCCTCCTTCCCTTTTTGAAGATAGGTATCACATTTGCTTGTTTCCAGCATCTTGGAATCTCCCCCGACTCCAGTGACCCCTTAAATATGATATTTAGTGCCACTGATATTGTGTTTGCGCATTTTTTAAGCACATGAGGGGATATGTCATCAGGACCTGTAGCTTTATGAACTTCTAAATTCATCAGCGCTTTGCATACCTCTGTGGGTGTAAGGTTGATGTTCTCTAATACCGGCCCTTGATCTTCTATCACTGCAATCTGAGGGGGTTGGGTATTTTCTACTGTAAACTCTGACTGAAACTCCTTGTTCAATTCTTTGCAGATCCCTTCATCCGTCTCAGTGATGCTTCCATCCGCTCTCTTTAGCCTTAAAACCTGTTCTTTTACCTTCAGTTTTCCTCTGATAAAGCTGTGGAAAAGCTTGGGATTTTCTTTAACCTTCCTGGTGATGTCCCTCTCATAGTCTCTCTCTGCCTCTCTCCTTTTACTTAGGTAGTCATTTCTTGCTCTTTTGTAGGTTTGCCAGGCATTTATGTTTTTTCTCCTCCTATACCTTTTCCAGCATTTGTCTCTCCACTCCTTAGCTCTTTTACACCCATTATCGAACCATTTCTCTCTGGCATGAATTACACCTACTTTGGTGACAGGTATGCAGCAATCTACTATCTTCCCATATTTCTCACAAAAGATGTCATACATTTCTTGAACAGATTTGTTGTAAAATAAGGTTCTCCAGTCAATAACTGCAAAAAGCTCATTCATTTTGATGTAATCTCCTTTCGGATAGTTCCTCCTCATGTCCTCAGTGCCTCTACTCTCAGGAAGAATATCTTCAATGATATACTCCATCAACAACACACAGTGGTCACTCTTTCCAATTAGTGGTTCATACTCAATTTTTTCAATATCCAACACATTATCTGTGAACACTAGATCAAGTAGTGATGGCTCATCCCCACCCCTGGTCCTTGTTGGTTCCATTACATGTTGGTGTAGGAAATTCCCTTGTACGCAATCTAGGAATCTTGCCCCGAATAAGTCCTCACCACTGTGTGGGTCAAGATTTATCCAATCTATCTCTTTATGATTAAAGTCTCCCATAATCAAAATCCCACATTTTGTTTCCCGTGCCATGTTAACAACTGAGTTTATGACTTCAATAGTACCTATATGACTTTCCTCATAAACTTCAAGCCTATTTTGGTTCCTTGGTGGGTTGTATACAACAGTTATTATAATGCTCTCTGACCCAGTATTTATGCGAGCAACAAGAAATTCCTTGAACTCACTTTCTATAGCCAAGTTTATTTCTTCGACTTGAATCCTTTCACTTATGAGCAGTGCTATCCCTCCACCAGTCCTCTCAGATCTTTCAACCCTTAGTATTCTGAAGCCCTTAGGAAAAACTGTGACACTGTTTATGTCCTCACTCAACTTAGTCTCTGTAATTGCTACTATATCTGCCTTACTGTTGTTAATCCTATCTTTTAATTCTACTGCCTTACCAGCTAATCCATCAGCATTTGTGTATAACAATCTTAATGAGGCCCCATCCCCTGATCTTCTGTCATTATCTTCTTTATCTCCCCTTTGTGTATGTGTGTGTGTGTGTGTGTGTGTGGGTGTGTGTGTGTGTGTGTGTGTGTGTGTGTGTGTGCGCGTGTATGCTTGCGTATGTGTTTATTCCAGTTATCCAGTTATTTCTTGATTATCATAATGCATATTATTGCATTGCAATCTAGTCTTTATCGTTATTTTAACTGTAAAAACAAATTGAAAGTATATTTTCAAGCACGCATTTTTAATGTAAATGTTAGTAATATGCTTCTCTATAATTAAGTTCTTTCATAAAGAAAATTAAAAAATAACCGTAAATTTAGTATACGTTGTACGTTTTAATTGGAAAACTCTCTTCGTTGGGAGGGGGGGGGATCATCCAACCGCTTGGTAAACAAACCAGATTTTTTTTTCTTTTTATGATTGTGACATCAGGACTGGCCAAAAAGTAATAAAATAAAGCAGCCCTCATCGGGCCTGGGCACGAAAAATACATAAAGAGAAACATAGATGGAGAGTGTAATGACTTGTCAGATGTGAACGGATAATAATAGATCTGTAATGAATATCCAAGAATATTCAGTGTAGCTGTAGGCATAGAAAAAGAACCGTAACTGAAGGAAGACTCCTGGACATACCTGTTTAAGTTCAAAAAACATTCAACTGTAGTATCGCAACAGGCGGATGGTGCCATGAGCCAACCTACTAGATGCCGGTCCCAAACCCTGATAAATGGAGTAGGTTGATGCCAGGAGGATCATCCGGACGTAAAGCACCGAGTTAACACTAACACTAGTGTCCCAGAGGCTAATTTGAAACATCGACTCCATATCGCATTGGGGAGAGGTGCTAATGAAGAATTTGACGCCATGAGGTGTGTGAGGGTTGCAATGTCATGTGACATAATATTTTCTTTCTCCAGTGCCTCCCCCTCCCCAGTAACCACTATAATCGACCCCATATGAACATGGCAAAGATGCCGAGAAAGAAGAAGATGAATCTTTGAAGGTTTTTGAGGATTGTTATATTAGGCTATTTTACTACTCAATACTGAATGGGAATTTTTATTCACTAAATCACATAATACCTTTTGAGGGAGGGGGGCTAGAATACTTCCTGCCTTTTTCCCTGCTTGTCGTAAGACTCGACTAAATGGGACAGAGCGAAGGGACTAGGAATTCCCTCCTCTGCATATTCTCTTCCCAGAGAGTCAGAGTATTTTGCCTTGACTCAGCCACTCCCCTTATAAGGGAAAAATGGCTCATGTATGTAGAAATCATATAATGTTTACTGTGTGTATCGTCGCCAGTAACACCTTCATCGCCAGAAAGTTGAAATTCACTAAATATTTCTGACTGTTAGAGAGTGAACAGCTATGACCTTGGAAGTTTACTTTACTAAGTTGATTTCAACTGACATGGATGCTGCTAACAATGGGGTCTTAGAGTTCTAACTTCAATATTGATATCTACGAAGTTTAGAGATGAAAGTAGTTGATATATCATTTCTCTTTAATTTAGTTGTGTCGCACAGTTTCAAGGGTAGTATTGTATTGATATATCCATATAGGTTCTAAATAGGAAATTGCAAACACTTATCTGTCTGCCCATATACTCGTAGAATTTCCAGATATCATATAACTTCTCTGAAATTTAGAATGTGTTCAGAACAGGTCCTAGAGTGTTAATATTTTGATTCTTATCTTTACATACTAAACATAAGATTAGAAACATTTATCTGTTCAGAACAGGTCCTAGAGTGTTAATATTTTGATTCTTCTCTTTACACAGTAAACATAAGATTAGAAACATTTATCTGTTCAGAACAGGTCCTAGAGTGTTAATATCTTGGTTCTTCTCTTTACATACTAAATATAAGATTAGAAACATTTATCTGTTCAGAACAGGTCCTAGAGTGTTAATATTTTGATTCTTCTCTTTACATAGAAACATTTATCTGTTTAGTTTTAATTGTTCTGTATTTAGTCTCATTAGAGATTAAAAAAAATAAAACATATATCTGTTCATAAAGACTTTCAAGATGTAAGATATGTTCATTGTTGTATTTGGTCTTAAAAGTATAATCTATCAAGTTCTCATTATTATCATTTCGACTTTTCTGTATTTACAAATTTATTTAATATCTTATTTGCCCTGCGCCTCCAATAACAAGGAGAAGGATGCTGAGATAAATGAAGATGCTATTTTTCACAAGATACTTGGAGGCTAACATTTATTTTTGTCTCAAAGTTTTATGATTGGCTCCCCTTTCTGACACCATTTTTGTCCTATGTTTATTTAGGGATGCTGTTTTACCCTTACCTGTTGGAGGATAATGTTTGGTTTTGGCTCAAAGTTTTATTATTGGCTGCCCTTTCTGGCACCAACTTTTTCCTATGTTTATACATGGGAGCTGTTTTACACTAACTCTTGTAGGATACTGTTTGATTTGGCTCAAACTTTTGCTCACTGATGCCCTGTCTAACGCTATATCTTTCCATTGATCTGGGCTTGGCACCTGCACCGAATTGAGTTGGGTTGTACCCCGGAGCCTTGATTGCAAACTGTAATTTTATTATTGTATAAATATTTACCTAATTATGTTTGTTAAAGTGTTCTGTTTGTAACTTATGTTAAATGATATTCTGTAACATTCAAAAGACTTCTGTATATAACAGATAGTTTGTGGAGATAATATAATTAAAAGTAATTAAGTAATATATGTAGTAGCAATAGGGACGTGATTATGTAATGGTTAAGGCACTCGTCACGTGAAGATCAAAACACGTGTTCGAACCCACCTTGGAGCGTCAGAATGGACAACCAGCCTTAGTTCCCCAGCTCCAATCTGTCTGTGTCCACTCCCATTCCAATGGGGGTTAACAGTGACGCAAAATTACAAACATATAGCAATTACAAATACAGACATGCTCTTCTATGTACATTTTCTCTCAGTAATGGTCCGTGTTTCTAGTATTTTTTGTTTGTTTGTATATTTATGTTTAAAGAAAAACTAAATATATTACGAAATCAAGATTTAGTAAATCATTGCCTCGCAAAAAGAAAAAAAAAATCGTCCATTTACTGTAAAAGTCTAAGAAATTGCATTTCCCCAAGGCAAAGCTTGTCTTCTTATATCAACATTTCTCTGTTGACTTTATAAATGTAGAAGCTTTTCAGCGGCTTTGGAGGGGTTTGAACTCAGAATTTTGGATCCATGAAAAGGTATCTTTTGCTTATATCCTCTTAGACGTACCCTTGACACCTCCTCGACAACTTTTTTATTTTGTGCAATTCAGTGATGTAGATTTACCATTTTTTACGTTGAAATACTAGGATGATTGAAGTTCTTTGCATATATATATATATATATATATATATATATATATATATATATATATATATATATATATATATATATATATATATATATATATATATATATATATATATATATATATATATATATATATATATATATATATATATGTGTGTGTGTGTGTGTGTGTGTGTGTGTGTGTGTGTGTGTGTGTGTGTGTGTGTGTGTGTGTGTGTGTGTGTGTGTGATTACCTAATTGTGTTTACGGGAAAGAGCCCAAAGCTCGTATCTTCCCGTCTCCTGATCGGTTCCATTTTATACTTAGTGATACTTATCATACCTGTCCTTAAAACTATGGATTGAGATACCATTAACTACCTCCTCGCTTAGCGAATTCCAATTATCAACTACTCTTACACTGAAAAAGTATTTCCTTAGATCCTGCAAACAAGTTTTCTTACGAAGCTTCAAACTATGACCTCTAGTTCTAGAGCCAGCCATATCAAAATATCGATCCCTATCCACTCTATCATAACCATGAAGGAATTTAAAGACTGTCACCATATCCCCCCTCACTTTTCTAGCTTCGAGTGATGGTAAGTCTAATTCCCTCAGCCTCTCATCATAACTGAGATTGCGTATTTCTGGCACCAGTTTCGTGGCATGTCTTTGAACTTTTTTAAGCTTAGCTATGTGCTTTTTCAAGTGCGGATTCCAAAAGGGGGCTGCATATTCGAGTTTTGGCCTCACATAGGTTACATAAATATTTCTGAACATTTCCTTGTCCATGTGCCTGAAGGCTACCCTTACATTTGATAAGAATGCATATGCTGCCCTTACTATGCCATTTATATGTATTTCTGGAGACAAATCTGCCAGTATGTTTACTCCTAGATATCTCTCATTTTCTGTCTCTTGAAGTTGTATTCCAGCCACCGAGTAGTCAAGCTTGGGCCTTCTTGCACTTGTACCCATTCTCATTACCTTACATTTTGAAGTATTGAATTTCATTAGCCACTTTTCTGACCACTCATGCAGATTATTTAGATCCTCCTGAAGTTCTCTACCATTGTTCTCGTTTTTTTACTTTCTTCACAATCTTTGCATCATCTGCAAACATATTCATGAATGAATTTACAGACTCTGGTAGGTCATTTACATATACAAGGAACAAAAGTGGCCCTAAAACTGAACCCTGTGGAACTCCACTACTAACTCTTCTTCATTCAGACACTGAGTGTCTTACTCTAACCCTCTGTTCCCTTCCTTCTAAGTAAGTTTTTATCCATTCTAAAACATTTCCACCTATTCTAGCCATTGATTGCAGCTTCCTAATAAGTCTCCCATGTGGAACAGTGTCAAACGCTTTCTGGAAGTCTAGGAATATGCAATCTGCCCAGCCCTCTCTTTCCTGTAAGATTTGGCTTACCTCATCATAAAATTCTAATAAGTTTGTTACTGTTGATCTACCTTCTCTGAAGCCATGTTGCCTCACCGACAAAAAGTTGAAGGATTCCAAGTGAAGAGAGATATGTTTCCTTAGTAGTTTCTCCATAACTTTGCAAACTATGCTGGTCAAGGAAACTGGTCTATAGTTCAGAGCCGTATCCCTCCTTCCCTTTTTGAAGATAGGTATCACATTTGCTTGTTTCCAGCATCTTGGAATCTCCCCCGACTCCATTGACTTTTTAAATATGATACTTAGTGCCACTGATATTGAGTTTGCGCATTTTTTAAGCACATGAGGGGATATGTCATCAGGACCTGTAGCTTTATGAACATCTAAATCCATCAGCGCTTTGCATACCTCTGTGGCTGTAAGTTTGATGTTCTCTAATACCGGCCCTTGAGCTTCTATCACTGCAATCTGAGGGGGTGGGGTATTTTCTACTGTAAATACTGACTGAAACTCCTTGTTCAATTCTTTGCAGATCTCTTCATCCGTCTCAGTGATGCTTCCATCCGCTCTCTTTAGCCTTAAAACCTGTTCTTTTACCTTCAGTTTTCCTCTGATAAAGCTGTGGAAAAGCTTGGGATTTTCTTTAGCCTTCCTGGTGATGTCCCTCTAATAGTCTCTCTCTGCCTCTCTCCTTTTACTTAGGTAGTCATTTCTTGCTCTTTTGTAGGTTTGCCAGGCATTTATGTTTTTTCTCCTATACCTTTTCCAGCATTTGTCTCTCCACTCCTTAGCTCTTTTACACCCATTATCGAACCATTTCTCTCTGGCATGAATTACACCTACGTTGGTGACAGGTATACAGCAATCTACTATCTTCCCATATTTCTCACAAAAGATGTCATACATTTCTTGTACAGATTTGTTGTAAAATAAGGTTCTCCAGTCAATAACTGCAAAAAGCTCATTCATTTTGATGTAATCTCCTTTCGGATAGTTCCTCCTCATGTCCTCAGTGCCTCTACTCTCAGGAAGAATATCTTCAATGATATACTCCATCAACAACACACAGTGGTCACTCTTTCCAATTGGTGGTACATACTCAATTTTTTCAATATCCAACACATTATCTGTGAACACTAGATCAAGTAGTGATGGCTCATCCCCACCCCTGGCCCTTGTTGGTTCCATTACATGTTGGTGTTGGAAATTCCCTTGTACGCAATCTAGGAATCTTGCCCCGAATGAGTCCTCATCACTGTGTGGGTCAAGATTTATCCAATCTATCTCTTTATGATTAAAGTCTCCCATAATCAAAATCCTACATTTTTTTTCCCGTGCCATGTTAACAACTGAGTTTATGACTTCAATAGTACCTATATGACTTTCCTCATAAACTTCAAGCCTATTTTGGTTCCTTGGTGGGTTGTATACAACAGTTATTATAATGCTCTCTGACCCAGTATTTATGCGAGCAACAAGAAATTCCTTGAACTCACTTTCTATAGCCAAGTTTATTTCTTCAACTTGAATCATTTCACTTATGAGCAGTGCTCTCCCTCCACCAGTCCTCTCAGATCTTTCAACCCTTAGTATTCTGAAGCCCTTAGGAAAAACTGTGACACTGTTTATGTCCTCACTCAACTTAGTCTCTGTAATTGCTACTATATCTGCCTTACTGTTGTGAATCCTATCTTTTAATTCTACTGCCTTACCAGTTAATCCATCAGCATTTGTGTATAACAATCTTAATGAGGCCCCATCCCCTGATCTTCTGTCATTGTTTTCTTTATCTCCCCTTTGTCTGGAAGAACTCTGTAATGAAAATTTTTCTTCTCTTCATTTCTTTCATCATTTAACCTTCTTGCCTCTTGCAACAAGTTTTTTATCTTTCCCATCTCTTTCTGTGTTCTGTATCGTCTAGTGAACACTTCTTTGAATTCTTGAAGGTCTTTTAGATTTTTCTTTCTCAACAATATTTCCCTACCTGTTTCCCCTCTCTCAAAGGTTACTTTTGTTGGTCTCGGCTTTCCTTCCCTCGAATATTACCTAGTTGGTGTATGTTTACAATATCCTCAGGACCACATACTACTCCAAGCTTTCTTATCAGGTCTACAACCCTAGCTTTATTTTCTTCAAGTCTCCCCTGCCATGTTGGCTCCTGGGATTCGCTTATGCCTGAGATTACCACTGTCTTCTCCTTATCAAGTCCCTGTGTGTGTGTGTGTGTGTGTGTGTGTGTATTGCATATATACATAAGTAATATATATATATATATATATATATATATATATATTATATATATATATATATATATATATATATATATATATATATATATATATTAATTATATATATATGTAATACACACACAAACACACACACATACACACACATACATGCGCACACACACACACATACACAGACACACACACACACACACACACACACACACACACACACACACACACACACACACACACACACACACACACACACACACACACACACACACACACACACACACACACACACATACACACACACATATATATATATATATATATATATATATATATATATATATATATATATATATATATATATATATATATATATATATGTAGTGGTAGCGCCTTGACTTAGTAATCATAAGTCCTAGGTTCGAGTCCCGGTCGGGGTAAAAAATGATTCATATATATATATATATATATATATATATATATATATATATATATATATATATATATATATATATATATATATATATATATATATATATATATATATATATATATATATATATATATATATATATATATATATATATATATATATGTATATATATATATATATATATATATATATATATATAAATGTGTGTGTGTGTGTATGTGTGTGTTACATATATACATAATTAATTAACATATATATATATATATATATATATATATATATATATATATATATATATATATATATATATATATATATATATATATATATATATATATATATATATATATATATATATATTTATATATACATACATACATACATACATACATACATACATATATATATATATATATATATATATATATATATATATATATATATATATATATGTATATATATATGTGTGTGTGTGTGTGTGTGTGTGTGTGTCTTTGTGTCTGTGCGTGTGTGTGTTTGTATATATAATATATATATATATATATATATATATATATATATATATATATATATATATATATATATATATATATATATATAGATAGATAGATAGATAGATAGATAGATATATTGAAATCAGTTATAATTTAGTAATGTTTATTGAGAAAAAGTATGATAGTTAGAAGGCTAAATAATTTCTTATTTGTATCATTATAAATAGGAAGTTAAGAGTGGGCCGCGGCAACCCAGTGGTAGAATG
>JAXCGZ010013622.1:30000-35000 GCA_037179515.1 Halocaridina rubra
TTCCAATTATCAACTACTCTTACACTGAAAAAGTATTTCCTTACATCCTGCAAACAAGTTTTCTTACGAAGCTTCAAACTATGACCTCTAGTTCTAGAGCCAGCCATATCGAAATATCGATCCCTATCCACTCTATCATAACCATGAAGGAATTTAAAGACTGTCACCATATCCCCCCTTACTCTTCTAGCTTCGAGTGATGGCAAGTCTAATTCCCTCAGCCTCTCATCATAACCGAGATTGCGTATTTCTGGCACCAGTTTCGTGGCATGTCTTTGAACTTTTTCAAGCTTAGCTATGTGCTTTTTCAAGTGCGGATTCCAAAATTGGGCTGCATATTCGAGTTTTGGCCTCACATAGGTTACATAAATATTTCTGAACATTTCCTTGTCCATGTGCCTGAAGGCTACCCTTACGTTTGATAAGAATGCATATGCTGCCCTTACTACGCCATTTATATGTATTTCTGGAGACAAATCTGCCAGTATGTTTACTCCTAGATCTCTCTCATTTTCTGTCTCTTGAAGTTGTACTCCAGCCACCGAGTAGTCAAGCTTGGGCCTTCTTGCACTTGTACCCATTCTCATTACCTTACATTTTGAGGTATTGAATTTCATTAGCCACTTTTCTGACCACTCATGCAGATTATTTAGATCCTCCTGAAGTTCTCTACCATTGTTCTCGTTTTTTACTTTCTTCACAATCTTTGCATCATCTGCAAACATATTCATGAATGAATTTACAGACTCTGGTAGGTCATTTACATATACAAGGAACAAAAGTGGCCCTAAAACTGAACCCTGTGGAACTCCACTACTAACTCTTCTCCATTCAGACACTGAGTGTCTTACTCTAACCCTCTGTTCCCTTCCTTCTAAGTAAGTTTTTATCCATTCCAAGACATTTCCACCTATTCTAGCCATTGATTGCAGCTTCCTAATAAGTCTCCCATGTGGAACAGTGTCAAACGCTTTCTGGAAGTCTAGGAATATGCAATCTGCCCAGCCCTCTCTTTCCTGTAAGATTTGGCTTACCTCATCATAAAATTCTAATAAGTTTGTTACTGTTGATCTTCCTTCTCTGAAGCCATGTTGCCTCACTGACAAAAAGTTGAAGGATTCCAAGTGAAGAGAGATATGTTTCCTTAGTAGTTTCTCCATAAGTTTGCAAACTATGCTGGTCAAGGAAACTGGTCTATAGTTCAGAGCCGTATCCCTCCTTCCCTTTTTGAAGATAGGTATCACATTTGCTTGTTTCCAGCATCTTGGAATCTCCCCCGACTCCAGTGACTCCTTAAATATGATACTTAGTGCCACTGATATTGTGTTTGCGCATTTTTTAAGCACATGAGGGGATATGTCATCAGGACCTGTAGCTTTATGAACATCTAAATCCATCAGCGCTTTGCATACCTCTGTGGCTGTAAGGTTGATGTTCTCTAGTACCGGCCCTTGAGCTTCTATCACTGCAATCTGAGGGGGTGGGGTATTTTCTACTGTAAATACTGACTGAAACTCCTTGTTCAATTCTTTGCAGATCTCTTCGTCCGTCTCAGTGATGCTTCCATCCGCTCTCTTTAGCCTTAAAACCTGTTCTTTTACCTTCAGTTGTGTGTGTGTGTGTGTGTGTGTGTGTGTGTGTGTGTGTGTGTGTGTGTGTGTGTGTGTGTGTGTGTGTGTGTGTGTGTAAGCGATAGATTGTGAAACAAAATTTTTGCCCATTATCCCTGTGGATGAACCAAGCAGGGTGGTGGTGGGTGAAATTGTGGCAACACTTTATTACCAAGGAGGTGAAAGAGTGTGCGAGGCTTGCTTGGCGTATGGTGAATATGTGGGCTTTGACTCAACCACCCCCTTGTAAGGGGGATTGCGGCCATTATATATGCAGTATATATGAAGCAGACGTTTCTGTAAACCCAAATGGTTAATTATCATAGATTTATAGATTCCAGATTTTAGTGTGAACTCCTCTCCATGTAGTAAGAAAACCCAATAAGAATAGTGTAATAACAAGCAAAGGTATATATATGCAAAAAATTATCATAAAAGAGATAGACAAACTTAGGACTGAAACAGACATTCTCGTATTCCCAATGAATTATCACTGGATATAACGATACCAGATGTTCGTGTGACCACCACGAGACGAGGTAATACAAAGCAATAACAATAGTGTAATAACCAGCAATACAAATCCGGCGTGCAATATTGACCATGATGTGGACTGGGAGGATTTCCATTGGACAAAAACCTATTTCGTTTTGGGAATGCATTAACAGGAATAAAAGAATCAGCGACACTGATGCACTTGATGTAATGCCATTCTTTTGAAGTGAAAGTAATAACATATCGATTTAACTGTATTTAGCGAGTTCTATATGTAATAGTGGCCGCCGTGACCGGATGGAAGTGTACGTGATTTTGATTAGTTAGGTCATCGGTTCGAAACCAGCCTCGGTTTGAGGTTAGAAAGGGCATTCACTCGGAGCAGCGGTCGCACTCTGCCAATAGTAAAGTACTTCGAAAGGGGCGCCGTACTAGCCCTAACTAGAAAAGAGAGTCCGTGACGTGAAACCGGATTAATGAATGCTAATATGTATAAATAGATTCTAAGAAAATTATATATCTCTTAATATGTATCCATTAATAAAGGGAGTCGCTCCCTAGACGCTTGGCGTCTATGGGGCGACTCTTTGGTTTTGAGCTAAAATGATTACGGCCGAGTATGATTCCTAACATCAAATGTCTTCATTAATGTTGACTTAATCGGTGTTATATGTGTATAGAGACCATAAGTACATAATACTAGAATTCTATTTTTTTCTTATATATATATAGCTTTTACCCATGTTTATATGGGGTCGTTGTTCTTCTCCATCGTCTTGGAAGCTAGTGTTTTTTTTCTATGAGTGTGACACCACGACGGGCGAAGTAAACTGATCTTATCGGACCTGAGCACCAATAATTATATAGGAAAGAGAAACATAGATGGTGAGTGTTGTGACTTGTCTGATGTGAAGGGATGATAAGATATATATAACGAATAGGCAAGAATTCTGTGTAGATGTAAGGAAAGAAAAGGATTCGTAAATGAAGGAAGACTTGCCATCGAACAGTCCAGGATAGCCCTATTTAAGCTTAATAGACCTTCATGTGTAGTACAGTGTTGACTCAAAGTCTTACAGCCATATTTACTTCCCAATGTCAGCTCCTCAAAGAGCCGGGCTTGGTATTGGCACCGTATTGAGCTGGCCGTACTTCCCCGGCATTTAGATTAACGATAATAACTTTTGGCATTTTATCTACAGGCTCTCCCCACATTTATATATGGTCACTGTTTTGTACAGGCCTTATAGAAGGCTAGTGTCTCACTTGAGCGCAATGATTTGCTTCCAGCTGCCCTTCATTACATCAGTCCTGTCTATTAATCGGGCATTGGGATCGGCACTGAGTGGAGGTATGTTGCTCACCTGCTTACTGTATTAATAATGACATCTTATTTGCCATGTTTACATATGGTTGCTTTTTTGCAGAGCCTCTGTGAGACCAGTGTCTCACTTTAGTGAAGCATTTTACGTCCGAATGCCCTTATTGACACTGGCTTTTTACCTTTTTTTATTGGGTCGCTGTTTTTCACCAAGGCTAATGTTTGGTTTCGGCTCAGGGATTTACCTTCAGATGCCCCTTATAACTCTAACCCTTTCTATTAATCGGGTCTTGAGACCGGAATCAAGTTGACCTATCTTGCTCCTCGAGCGGTTAAATAAATATCAAAATGATGACTGGAGTAATGGAAGATGTAGATATGTAGCATATAGTATACTCTAAAATCTGCATTTTGACAACATGAAATTTTCGCATGAGTATTGTCATTTGCATATATATATATATATATATATATATATATATATATATATATATATATATATATATATATATATATATATATATATTATATATATATATATATATATATATATATACTATATATATATATATATATATATATATATATATATATATATATATATATAATATATATATATATATATAGTGTGTGTGTGTGTGTGTGTGTGTGTGTGTGTGTGTGTGTGTGTGTGTGTGTGTGTGTGTGTGTGTGTGTGTGTGTGTGTGTGATTACCTAATTGTGTTTACGGGAAAGAGCCCAAAGCTCGTATCTTCCCGTCTCCTCATCGGTTCCATTTTAGACTTAGTGATACTTATCATACCTGTCCTTAAAACTATGGATTGAGATAGCATTAACTACCTCCTCGCTTAGCCAATTCCAATTATCAACTACTCTTACACTGAAAAAGTATTTCCTTACATCCTGCGAAGAAGTTTTCTTACGAGCCTTCAAACTATGACCTCTAGTTCTAGAGCCAGCCATATCAAAATATCGATCCCTATCCACTCTATCATAACCATGAAGGAATTTAAAGACTGTCACCATATCCCCCCTCACTCTTCTAGCTTCGAGTGATGGTAAGTCTAATTCCCTCAGCCTCTCATCATAACTGAGATTGCGTATTTCTGGCACCAGTTTCGTGGCATGTCTTTGAACTTTTTCAAGCTTAGCTATGTGCTTTTTCAAGTGCGGATTCCAAAAGGGGGCTGCATATTCGAGTTTTGGCCTCACATAGGTTACATAAATATTTCTGAACATTTCCTTGTCCATGTGCCTGAAGGCTACTCTTACATTTGATAAGAATGCATATACTGCCCTTACTATGCCATTTATATGTATTTCTGGAGACAAATCTGCCAGTATGTTTACTCCTAGATCTCTCTCATTTTCTGTCTCTTGAAGTTGTACTCCAGCCACCGAGTAGTCAAGCTTGGGCCTTCTTGCACTTGTACCCATTCTCATTACCTTACATTTTGAAGTATTGAATTTCATTAGCCACTTTTCTGACCACTCATGCAGATTATTTAGATCCTCCTGAAGTTCTCTACCATTGTTCTCGTTTTTTACTTTCTTCACAATCTTTGCATCATCTG
>JAXCGZ010013622.1:45000-47500 GCA_037179515.1 Halocaridina rubra
CAGCAAATCTAATGTACACCATCATCATCATCATCATCATCATCATAAGGATGGATTCGGTTTAACGTCACGAACTCCCTTTTCTACTAAGGGCTAAGACGGATGCCTTCTTGCTAAGGACTTGTTTTGGCAGATGTAATCGTTACCCTGAGTTTATGCCCTTACTAGCCTCAGTTCGTGACGGGGCGCGAACCCTCGACCTGCCGCTTCGAATAATGTTAATAATAATAATAATAGTAATAATAATAATGATAATAATAATAATAATAATAATAATAATAATAATAATAATAATAATAATAATAATAGTAATAATAATAATAATAATAATGATAATAAGAATAGTGGTAATAATTTTAATGATAATTTCGTATTATCATGGATTAGGATAGATGCATATACCTTGGAAAAAAAACGGATCTGAAGTTTTATAAACATATATCTTGTCCTAAACACGAATTGGCAAGAAATGCATATATTTTTTTTACCTTGCATTCTTACTAAAGAGATTTTTTCCTGATTTATTACTTTTGGTCATGCTACCATATATATATATATATATATATATATATATATATATATATATATATATATATATATATATATATATATATATAATATGTAAATATCCCTTTTCAACCAAGGGCTAGGACGGTTGCCTTCTTGCGAAGGATTTGTTTTGGCAGATGTAATCGTTACCCTGAGTGCATGCCCTTGCTAACCTCAGACCGTGACGGGGCGCGAACCCTCGACCTAACGCCTCAGAGTCGCGGACGCTACCGCTATATATATATATATATATATATATATATATATATATATATATATATATATATATATATATATATATATATATATATATATATATATATATATATATATATATATATATATATATATATATATTTTTTTTTATTCAAGTTAGTTTTATAATTAGTTCTATATAGCATGCTTTGGAATTTTACAGCAAAAAACAAATGACTGTGAATTTTTCACTTATAATTTATATAAAAACAAAAAAAAAGATATCCTCCTTACAAGGTGGATTAGGCCAGCTCGATTAGGTACCGGTCCCAAGTCCGGATCAGCGGGAAGAGCAAATGTCAAGAAGAGCATCAGTCGTTGCATAATTATAATTCATAGTAAATATAATTCTAGCCATTTGTAGAGGAGCAGCCAACTCAATCGGTGCAGGTCCCAAGCCCGGAGCAACGGATAGGAATCCATCCGTTATATCTTGAGCCAAAGCCAAGATTAGGCTCCTTGGGGCTAGTGAGAAACTGCGACAGGAACATGAGAAAAGTTTTCTGCAAGGAAGACAAATGCATAATGAATAGAATGTTTATACGCTTCACAAATTAGCTTTTACAATAGGATTAAATGCGTATTACAGCTAATTTCTAAAAGTATTTTGACGTAGTATGTGTTTAATCCTTCTCAGGTTAATATTTAATTTACGAAAACAGATATATTGCACATCAGTATTATCGATAAATCTCTATTACTTAGACCGCTTTCACACCAAAGTGGCACGTCGCACGTGGCTTAATGCGAAGGTATAAGAGCATGTATTCATGTGAACAAGGAAGCATGCGTGTGTATGTGTGATGAAGGAGTGTTGAATGTGCACGTGCGATGTGCCACTTTGGTGTGAAAGCGGCCTTACGATCAGACACACATTCAACACTTCTTCATCACACATACACACGCATGCTTCCTTGTTCACATGAACACATGCTCTTATACCTTTGCATTAAGCCACGCTCACTCGTTCGCATTCATATTCTCACACTTGCACATACACACGCATGCACTTGCGCGCTCATGTTTGCTTACTCGTACTCACTCACACACAAACATACATGCACACACACATGTGACATTCACATGAGTGTCGAAAAAGTGTTCACTAAAAGACCGTCTTTATAAAAAAGAATATGATTAGCCTCATTAGTGTAATACGAAGAATTTAGGAAATGGCAACAACAATATGATATAAATGTATGATAAGCATTCTTAATAAACAGTAAAACTTCACTAGTTTTCGTTCATTTCCATTAGTAATGAACGTATAGTGCTTCTTGAAGCCAAAACGTAATCTGTCAAGATAGAATAAAGTCTTAGTTTTTTCAAAAAATTTATTGTAACAATTTATTATAAATTAAATATGTGTGAAAATTCGTTATATATCATTATTGTCCATGTATATATTTATAAGCCCAACGTTATGTATTTTTAATATTCATGATTTATTTCAGTTTATTGCATATGCAGTATCATAAGAAACACAAAAAAAATACACAAATTATCTGAGAGCATCATGCAAAGTATTATATAAAAGTATAGACTCCAATTACCTTTCCGTATCGTAAAATTTGACTAAATGGGGTGGAACTAGGGAACTTGAAAGCCTCTCCTTTGTATCTTGCTTACTTGAAGATTTGAGATATATCAGGGGGAGGATCTGGAATGTGTGTCTGCTTTGACTCGGCCATTCCAA
>JAXCGZ010013622.1:50000-52500 GCA_037179515.1 Halocaridina rubra
ATATATATATATATATATATATATATATATATATATATATATATATATATATATATATATATATATATATATATATATATATATAAATATATATATATATATATATATATATATATATATATATATATATATATATATATATATATATATATATATATATATATATATATATATATATATATATATATATATATATATACATACTTTTTGCTTTCTTGATGCCTCGGCCTGATCTGATGAGTGCAATTTTCTTTGCCCGTCGGGGAACACATAGATATGATACGTTCTGTTCTTATTTATTTATGTATTCTTGTATTGTTTTATTTTCTTATTTGTTTATTCATATATATATATATATATATATATATATATATATATATATATATATATATATATATATATATATATATATATATATATATATATATATATATATATATATATATATATATATATATATATATATATATGAAGTCCATAATTGCTTATTTAAAGTTTTGGTTTCTCATCTCTCTACAAATTTAATTATATAGCCAAATACAAGTGTTCGAGGTCTTTTAGGAGATAATTACTTACTTATCATTTCATGAAACGTAATTATTTAGGAATTATCTTGAAAGCTTTTATATTGTTTGGAGACTTGAAATGAGTGGATTCAATTGAAGTGGGAGTCTGGTCGGCCTCAGCCTCCTATAGTTCATTCTGTCTTTCTCTCTTGCTTTACCATATCTTCTTTTCTTTTAGGCATTGAACAGACTCAATCCCCGTGAAGAGCTGAGTGCCCTCCGCCACCTATAATTCATCCTGTCTTTTACTCTTACTTTGCACTTTCTTCTTTCTTTCCGTGGATGAAGGGCAAAACTTTCGCCTCCATGATCCCCTGCGTGTCCTTAAAAGTACTCTAAATTAGTTGGAGCGATGATACTGGGAATGTCTTTTCCTGCTGGCTAGTACAGTGGTAACGCGCTGGCTTCGCATTCATGAGGTCGAAAGATCGGTTCCCGTCCAAGACCGAGAGTTTAAGCTGTTTACTGGCAGGAACTGCTGTGGGTGGACACCACAGTGGGGGGTTGGGGCTTACCCTGGCTGACGAATACCCATTGTATTGAAATGGAAATAAAGTATTATTATTATTATTATTATTATTATTATATTATATATTTGAACTCTACATTTCTGCACAGGCGAACGCACGGTTATCCAGTACTTTGTTGGCCTTAGTATAAACATATACAAACAAATGACAAAACTGGAATCATGTCTGTATTTCTGTATTAATTCTCTACATTTGGAAATGACTTAGGTCGCCATGCCAACCTTTCGTGATTAATGTGTGATAAGAAATGAATTAAGTTTTCACTAGATATGTCTTTAGGTAAATGTTTAGTGGAAATGTTATTAATTTGGTTTGTTGCTCAGATGTAGTGTGATATTTTTTCCTTACTTTATTAGAATGTTTTCTCATATTTTATTGCTTAGTTTGTTAATAAAAGGAAATTAATTTTTTTCCCTGTAATTGGAAGATTTTGTTTTCTTATGTCTGGATTATTAGTAAGAGGTAGTAATTATATTGTTTATGGTTGCTTTAAGGTAAGAAAGTAAATATTTAAATAATCATTTAAGAATATTTTTGATGAAACTCAAGTCACTATAACGTTACATTTTACGAGTGTGTATACTGGCATGTCCAATAATACATCACATCCAGCAATCGCCTTTACTGATATCTGTCATTCATAAAGATTAGCAATTAATATATCATTATTTGACATACTGGAAACAGTAAAGACTCATATATACATATACAGCTGCCTTAAATCCCCCTTGTAAGGGGGGTGGACGAGTCAAAGCACACATCCATTTTGCAAAACGGCAATTCACCCACATGTCACCCATTACAAAGCGGTTACCTTAACCCCTCTCCAGCACCACACTGCCTGGGTCATCCACTGTGTAAGTTACCCGAGTCAGAAGCCTACACAGCCTTTTCACCCAATTTAGCTCATCGTGGCTCTTTTGAGGATAAAGGGTCAAGACACTTCTCCCCGATCCACTCTGCATGGGTCATCCACAGTGTAGCTGGGAAAGTTCTGCTGCCAATAGGGCCCGATGTTTGTAATTGGGTTACCCATACGTTAGATATGTGAATTGTTCAATTCTGAAGAGTCTAATCCTTTGGTTTCATGTTTCAATAATTATTATTTAATCATTGTAATATCAGTTTTTCACGTACTAGGCTCAGGCTAAGCGCATGCAGACAAATGTATTCTTTTTCAGATGGTTAAAAGAGACAACCCTTAGCTCAAAGCTGAGGTTGTGCTTGGCAGACGTCTTAGAGGAGCAGTATCGCTCTAATCACCTTAACACATGTCTCTTGTAGGAACCAGTATTCAGTTCATATGTTAGTACGAAAGTGAAGAATACCACACTAATATGGTTTCAAGATCCTAGCTCACTTTGCCTGTGGGTAACCCATTCAGGCTCGTGGGGGAAGTTTTGG
>JAXCGZ010013622.1:57500-71867 GCA_037179515.1 Halocaridina rubra
CAGATTCCCCAACCTCACTCGTGGCTTCATTTTAGTATTTAATTCAATTCCCAATCTCATTCGGGCAATGAAATTATCAAATAAGCACATTACATATGTGAAAACATGAATCATTTTTTACCCCGACCGGGACTCGAACCTAGGACTTATGATTACTAAGTCAAGGCACTACCACTACACCACAGAAGGTTAAAAGGAACCCAACCTTATAGCTTATATCTGCTATACTTTGGAATGAACGCATTCTAACTGAATGCCATTATGTTCATATTACAGATTCCCCAACCTCACTCGTGGCTTCATTTTAGTATTTAATTCAATTCCCAATCTCATTCGGGCAATGAAATTATCAAATAAGCACATTACATATGTGAAAACATGAATCATTTTTTACCCCGACCGGGACTCGAACCTAGGACTTATGATTACTAAGTCAAGGCACTACCACTACACCACAGAAGGTTAAAAGGAACCCAACCTTATAGCTTATATCTGCTATACTTTGGAATGAACGCATTCTAACTGAATGCCATTATGTTCATATTACAGATTCCCCAACCTCACTCGTGGCTTCATTTTAGTATTTAATTCAATTCCCAATCTCATTCGGGCAATGAAATTATCAAATAAGCACATTACATATGTGAAAACATGAATCATTTTTTACCCCGACCGGGACTCGAACCTAGGACTTATGATTACTAAGTCAAGGCACTACCACTACACCACAGAAGGTTAAAAGGAACCCAACCTTATAGCTTATATCTGCTATACTTTGGAATGAACGCATTCTAACTGAATGCCATTATGTTCATATTACAGATTCCCCAACCTCACTCGTGGCTTCATTTTAGTATTTAATTCAATTCCCAATCTCATTCGGGCAATGAAATTATCAAATAAGCACATTACATATGTGAAAACATGAATCATTTTTTACCCCGACCGGGACTCGAACCTAGGACTTATGATTACTAAGTCAAGGCACTACCACTACACCACAGAAGGTTAAAAGGAACCCAACCTTATAGCTTATATCTGCTATACTTTGGAATGAACGCATTCTAACTGAATGCCATTATGTTCATATTACAGATTCCCCAACCTCACTCGTGGCTTCATTTTAGTATTTAATTCAATTCCCAATCTCATTCGGGCAATGAAATTATCAAATAAGCACATTACATATGTGAAAACATGAATCATTTTTTTTTACCCCGACCGGGTAAATGAAGCCACGAGTGAGGTTGGGGAATCTGTAATATGAACATAATGGCATTCAGTTAGAATGCGTTCATTCCAAAGTATAGCAGATATAAGCTATAAGGTTGGGTTCCTTTTAACCTTCTGTGGTGTAGTGGTAGTGCCTTGACTTAGTAATCATAAGTCCTAGGTTCGAGTCCCGGTCGGGGTAAAAAATGATTCATGTTTTCACATATGTAATGTGCTTATTTGATAATTTCATTGCCCGAATGAGATTGGGAATTGAATTAAATACTAAAATGAAGCCACGAGTGAGGTTGGGGAATCTGTAATATGAACATAATGGCATTCAGTTAGAATGCGTTCATTCCAAAGTATAGCAGATATAAGCTATAAGGTTGGGTTCCTTTTAACCTTCTGTGGTGTAGTGGTAGTGCCTTGACTTAGTAATCATAAGTCCTAGGTTCGAGTCCCGGTCGGGGTAAAAAATGATTCATGTTTTCACATATGTAATGTGCTTATTTGATAATTTCATTGCCCGAATGAGATTGGGAATTGAATTAAATACTAAAATGAAGCCACGAGTGAGGTTGGGGAATCTGTAATATGAACATAATGGCATTCAGTTAGAATGCGTTCATTCCAAAGTATAGCAGATATAAGCTATAAGGTTGGGTTCCTTTTAACCTTCTGTGGTGTAGTGGTAGTGCCTTGACTTAGTAATCATAAGTCCTAGGTTCGAGTCCCGGTCGGGGTAAAAAATGATTCATGTTTTCACATATGTAATGTGCTTATTTGATAATTTCATTGCCCGAATGAGATTGGGAATTGAATTAAATACTAAAATGAAGCCACGAGTGAGGTTGGGGAATCTGTAATATGAACATAATGGCATTCAGTTAGAATGCGTTCATTCCAAAGTATAGCAGATATAAGCTATAAGGTTGGGTTCCTTTTAACCTTCTGTGGTGTAGTGGTAGTGCCTTGACTTAGTAATCATAAGTCCTAGGTTCGAGTCCCGGTCGGGGTAAAAAATGATTCATGTTTTCACATATGTAATGTGCTTATTTGATAATTTCATTGCCCGAATGAGATTGGGAATTGAATTAAATACTAAAATGAAGCCACGAGTGAGGTTGGGGAATCTGTAATATGAACATAATGGCATTCAGTTAGAATGCGTTCATTCCAAAGTATAGCAGATATAAGCTATAAGGTTGGGTTCCTTTTAACCTTCTGTGGTGTAGTGGTAGTGCCTTGACTTAGTAATCATAAGTCCTAGGTTCGAGTCCCGGTCGGGGTAAAAAATGATTCATGTTTTCACATATGTAATGTGCTTATTTGATAATTTCATTGCCCGAATGAGATTGGGAATTGAATTAAATACTAAAATGAAGCCACGAGTGAGGTTGGGGAATCTGTAATATGAACATAATGGCATTCAGTTAGAATGCGTTCATTCCAAAGTATAGCAGATATAAGCTATAAGGTTGGGTTCCTTTTAACCTTCTGTGGTGTAGTGGTAGTGCCTTGACTTAGTAATCATAAGTCCTAGGTTCGAGTCCCGGTCGGGGTAAAAAATGATTCATATATATATATATATATATATATATATATATATATATATATATATATATATATATATATATATATATATATATATATATATATATATATATATATATTGTGTTTCTTTGATGATCACTCCTCTGTTTTCTCATCTTCCTAAATTTAAGTTCTCTATTTATTTTTTTGCTCTGTATTCCTTCTTCGTTAATTCTATCTATCTGTTCCTCTGCCTTGGCTTTATCATTTGTTATGCCTCTTTTTCATATTTTTTATTTTTACTTCTACCATTTTTTTTTTATTTTACTTTCATTACACTCTTTGTGCATTGGCCTTTGGAATGTAAAGAAAAATAATCACGTAATGGAGTGGAAAATATATCCCATATTTTTATGAATCGTGATACATTTAAAAGTTTAAAATGATAATTTACTTTGAAAAAATGGGCATAAAGACCTTGCTGTGATCACTGAAAAAGACAAAAGCTAACGAAAGATTAATTATAAACAAACACTGCTTAGTATTTGCTCGTATTTGGTGTTCAGAAGCAATATTATTATTATTATTATTATTATTA
Source organism: Halocaridina rubra (assembly GCA_037179515.1). Lineage (NCBI taxonomy): Eukaryota > Metazoa > Arthropoda > Malacostraca > Decapoda > Atyidae > Halocaridina > Halocaridina rubra. The sequence goes on from JAXCGZ010013622.1 coordinate 60,847, forward strand.
TTATTATTATTGTTTTTATTATTATTATTATTATTATTATTATTATTATTATTATTATTATTATTATTAAGAACTGTAATTTGATATGCAAATTTATATTGTAAAAAAAACAGCCCTCTCTATAATCTATGTACTCTAAATGTTGGAATAGAAAAAAATATAATAGCAAAAATAAATATAAAAAGGGAAAGTAGAATTATTAATTATATTGCATTGTGATTTCAATTTTCTAATATCCAAGGGTATCTGCAGTTAGAGTAATAATAGATACCTGAAATAGATAATTAAGTAACAGTTTCGGTTTTATTTCCTTTGTAGCAAATGTTTGGTAAGGTATTTAGAAAAATACCCCCAATATAGCCTATTATTAAAAGCAAAAATAATAATTTGAATCTATTAGAATATTACTTTAATCCCCCCCCCCTAGAATCTTAGGTAAAGGAAAATACCCCTCAGTAAATGCCTTCTGTTGATGAATAGCCTCAGACATGAAAGAGACAAATAATAGTAAAACAAAATTTTCGGATGTATTAGTGAAAATACCTAAGCAAGCGGCATGTCAAGATAGAGTATAAATTTTTCATCTAAATTGAACGCAAAGCTACACTCGTATATAACCCTAAATGAGAAAAAAATAAATATTTTCTTTAAGGCTTGTCTAACTCCTCCTTCAGCAGTATACATCGAGTTCTAACCAAACTTTAAGTTTGAAATCAATTAAATCAAAACCAACCTCGACTCCACTTTCCATGGGGAAAGTTTGTACTAAACTTTGTGATAAACTTAAGTGTGTGATTAATTGAAACTTAAGATGACTCGAGGAGGGATTCGGAAGTCACTGTGCAACTTGTTGAGAGAGAGAGAGAGAGAGAGAGAGAGAGAGAGAGAGAGAGAGAGAGAGAGAGAGAGAGAGAGAGAGAGAGAGAGAGAGAGAGAGAGAGAGAGACATTAACCACTAATAGGTAACCTGGACAACAGCCAGAGTGACAAATGAGATACCATAACTATCAAACAAGGTTAAACAGAGATCACCAGCAATGAAAAATAACAGATAGAACCTTCTAAAGATTTACAACGGAACCTCGTCTTCAAAATGTCCATTCAAGGAAGAACTTTGGCATTAAAACCGACTTCCTTTCTTTTTAAAGCTTCGTGTCATTTCATGTCTTTCACACTCACGAAAATGAGAAAATGGGTCTCTTATTTTCGCTTAATTAGAAAAAGAAACTCCTTTTGATTGTTGTTCCATACCTAAAAAACCTTAACTTTTATCATAGTTTCATAATGTTGCGAGTTGTTTCCTAATATGATAGTAGTGAACATTTGAAAACGAGTTTCATGAAAATATTTACTTTATTATAACTATATTTTTTTTATGTCAGTTGTTTATGCTGTTGATAATTTACTTCTTAATATAAAATCTATGTCCCTTTTATTTTCAGTTCTTTTTAAATTTTTTTTCTTAGATTTTATTGGAGAGACGTTTTGTGTATACTCATTAACAGAATGCAATATATTCAGTCGTAACTCTTAAATCTTTAGATACACATTAGTCCCTTTTATTTAAAACCATTTTTATTTTTCCAGAAAAAATGTCGAATAACCTTTCTTTTACTTCCTCTTTCTTTCTATTCTAAATATTCTCTCCTCTTCTTTTCCATTTGGATAAAGAAGTGACTTTTTATTTTGTAACATCATGATAATGTAAGGACTCGATAACTCATCTCAATTGTTAATTTAACAAAAACTTCGAGTTGATTGCAATTTGAAGTGGTGGCAAAAGTACCCAGAATAGACTTTAATTGCCCTGTGTTTGGGGCTGTTCAACATGAGGACCATGTTACCCTTTTTTTGGAAAACTGTTTTATTTCGGGAGTATATCTACAGTTATGACAAGCATTTGGCAGTTTATGGCAAGAATACATGTACAAACATTAACTTTGAATCTCATTTGATTGGGATTTTCAAGGTAAGGATTATATACCCTCTTTTTTTAAATTATAAGAAAGCATACGGAAAAAATTAACTTGATTTACCTTGTCATGGGAGATTCTCGGCACCTTTTTTTTGGGGGGGGGTTCTCAAGAGGAGGATAACTTGACTTAATATATAATTTTTTTTTTACAGAAATCATTATAAAGCATTTTATTTACACTCCCTATGAATGATGGAGGTACTCAAGATTGGGATCATTTACCTTTTGAAAATGTGTGCTAATCACTGGTGGGTCGGGCAAGTAGTTTATCTCAATTAGAAAAAGAAGTTTCTGTTGCTTGTTCTCGATGTCGGTGGTTTGCTTATTTTTGGCTCCTCCGTTCGGTAATACTTAACTCCATCAGGCACGCACACACACACACACACACACACACACACACACACACACACACACACACACACACACACACACACAAGTTGGAATTTGGCTTAATTTTAGCGTTTCCGCACTCTTTAAGACTTTCCTCCATCGTAATATTAAGTTGTATTATATATTTCTATTAATGTTATCACGTGAAAGGAAATGGGACTCTTGTATACTCCCAGACAGATAATAGATATACTCAGCCAAGTCTCACTAAGAAAGTAGAACCTGATATACAGCTGTGTTACACACATTTAAAGCTCTTTTTATTTTTTAGGGAAAAAATTCAGATGGTGTTTCTTTTTCCTCTTACTTCATTATAATCTGGATTTTCTCTTCTTTATTTCCATGAAGATGAATAATTAACCATTCTCTGGAATCATCATGAATATGCAAGGACTGGATCACTTATCTCAAATGACGTCTCAACAAAAACTTCAGCTTAAATGCAATCTGAGCTGGTGGAAAAATGGATGACAGAAAATTAATTCTAGTTTTTCGATGATCACTGACCGTTTATGGAATAGGATTTTGAAATATATTGGAAGAAAGTTTACGAAATTAAACTTCAATTACCCTCTTGATTTAGGTTTTTGGGATGATCATTGATCTTTTAGTCTCAGTCAAGTGTTATTATTATTATTATTATTATTATTATTATTATTATTATTATTATTATTATTATTATTATTATTATTATTATTATTATTATTATTATTATTATTATTATTATTATTATTATTAATAATAATAATAATAATAATAATAATATTGAAATAAATTATTAATGTATAATCAAATGTAAATTTATAAGAAATTATATTTACAAGGAATTATTATATTTCTACCAATAAAGGATTCTAATACCTGAATAGAGAAAATTAAAAGTTTTTGCATTTGAAACCAGCCATTGAGAATTTTCCAATTAAGCTCTTAGACTTTTTCAATTAAGCTCTTAGATACAAGCTGATAAAAATTGCAAATGTCGGAATAAAAATGCAAGAATTCTTCTTATATACCAAATTATTAATATTCATAGCAATACAATAAGCATTATATTCATATATGTATATACAGAAGGTGGTTTGCCACCTCCTACATTTGGGTTGTAGAGAATTCATAGAGCAATATGCATGTGATTTTCAGCCCTGTCATGAATTTGTATTTACTTAAGTGGAGAACAACAGATAACTGGGCAATGGTGCGTTCGTCCTCGCAGTATACTGCTATGTTTTGAAATGAAAGAAATTACATTTTCCTCTCATATAAAGCGATACTATTCTATGAGTTGTTTCTATCACTAATTTTTCTTGTAGTTAATATACTATATCTGCTATATTTTTTTTTTCTTTTATTTTTTAAATGTCAAATGTACAATATTTACAATTGTTAAATGATTACAAAATTACATTGGAAAATTCTTTGGTTAATATATTCTGTATATTACTTGCATAACAAATATTCAAGAACCATTTCAAATAATTAAATTTACCTTTAATTAAACATAAAGTTTCCCATTCAGTCAAGTTCTGTGTACGACTAGTCCATACACAATATAGATAATTACAAATAAGCAGAACTGCAGTGTTCTCATCTCTTCTACTTCTTCCTTTAATATCTAACATTAATAATTTTAGCCAGTTATTATCTTGTACTGAACACATCAAATTAAATTTACTTTTAAACCAATGAAAAATATTTTTTATTCTTATACAAAAATAGAATATATGCATTGTATATTCAGGTTCACCACAAAAGTCACAATTTCCATTATTCTTAATTCCTAACATTTCTAAATGTTTATTTGTGGGTAATTTTTCATGTAAATATTTAAATATAAATTCTCTCTCCCTTAAACCAACCACTGGATGATTAACATTTTTCCATATATTACTCCACTGTAGCAAAGGATAATCTTTCTCTACTAATGGCTGTGATTTAACAAATATAACAGAATATATGTCTTTGCTTTTTATATGAGGAAATTTAGCATGTTTACACATTTTTCTTATGTTTTCCACTACACCAGAGTAAAACATGGGACATATATATGATACATCTGGATACTTATTTGTGTTTACTAAATAGCTTAGTCTTATGCTACAATAATAAATATTTAATAGTCTTCCTTCCAAAGTTTCTTTAAGGCTAGTAGCTGTAAGAATTGCAGCAGCTTTATTAAAAACATCTACTATACCAAGACCCCCTTCACTTTTAGGCAAAAGCAAGGTAGCTCTACGGATGGGATGATAGCTTCCCCTCCAAAGATACCTGAATATTAAAACATTTACTTTTTGTGCAAATCTCTTGCTTAATGGAAGTGTATGGGCTACATACCATACTTTCGATAATAAAATACAATTCACAATTATTGCCTTCTGAAAAATTGTAAGATACCTTTGGGCAAGCATACTGATCCGTTTCTCTAGTTTTTCTATTATTATATTCCAATTCATTTCCATAGTCATCTTTTCGTCTTCACAATAAGAAATTCCCAATATCTTTAGATTATATTCTGTTTTAAGCCAACGAAGAGGCCAGTCATTTTTACCATGCCATTTCCCTATCCCAGTTATACTACTTTTATCTCTATTTAAAAGGGCACCACTTGCTTTTTCAAATAAATGTATTTCCTTAAAAACCTCAACTATAGATTCCTCTGTTGATACAAACACAGATGAATCATCTGCAAATCCTTGCATGCAAATTTTCCATCCATTTGGAAGCTGTGGTGATATTATTCTTTTATTATTCTTAATACCTAAAAAGAGAGGTTCTTGGTAAATTACATATAACATCATTGACAGTGGACATCCTTGTCTCACAGATCTCATAATTGGAAAAACATCACTCAACATTCCATTAATACTCAACCGACTGCAACAATCTTTATATAACATTTTCATCCAACTAATATACAAATCTGGAATTCCTAACTTATTCATAATTTTAAACAAAAAATCGTGGTGAACAGTATCAAATGCTTTATTCCAATCTAACTTCATAATGGCCATTGCATAATTATTTTTATAAGTATAATGAATAATGTCTCTAATATTATTATTGCACTGCACTATTGATCTACCTTTAACACTGCAAAACTGTTCAACAGAGATCAATTTATTCATTACCGTCTTTAATCTGTTGGCCAAAAACTTAGCAATGATTTTATAGTCTACATTCAAGAGTGAAATTGGTCTCCATCCACTCAGTGTTTGATCTTCACTTCCCTTACTCAATAATATTATTATGCCCTCATTTTGTAAGTTCGAAAGTTCCTGTCTGTCCAATATATGTTTTATCACTTCAAAAAAATCATTTCTAATTATTTTCCAAAATTCTTTGTAAAATTCTGATGGTAATCCATCTATTCCTGGCGCTTTCCCTGTACCCATATCTTTAATCACATTCCCTAATTCTAACATACTAATATTACCAATTAAATCGTTACGGTCAATATCATTTAATTTATTACAACATAAATCCAGTAACATATCTTGTAACTGACAGTCACCTTCCACCTTATCATACAAGTTCCCATAAAAATCTTTAGCATGAGTTAAAATTGCTTTAGTATTATTCAATATCTGTCCATTGACGCCTTTTATATTCTGCATTATCTTATTATTTCTATTGACTTTCTCTTTCTTTAATAAATATGGAGACATTTTCTCTCCTTCAATTTTATCTTTCATTCTAGCCCTTATTTTCACTCCTTCACATATTTCATTCTGAATCCTTTCTATTTTATTTTTCACTGAATGTATTATATCAAAGTCTATAATTCCTACATTAGCCTTTTGGTATAATTCTTTTAACCTACATTGTAGTAAGTTTATCAGCCCATATTTTTCTGCTAAGATTTTTTTTGACATTTTAACAAAAAAACTTTTAATTTTCTCCTTGCAATAAATCCACCACTTGATCAAGTTATTAAACTTATACTGCTCTCCTTTTAAGAACTGCCATAGTACGCTAAAATTTTCTTTTACATCCTCTCTATTTAGAATGCTGACATTTAATTTCCACGTACCTTTACCTTTATTAGTTGACAAAAAGTTGATACTAGTAATTACCATACAATGATCTGAAAATGCTATAGGTACTGTTTTACATGAATTTATATGATTAAACAGACTTTTAACATATATTCTATCAATACGGGATGCATAATTTGTCTTAATATATGTATAATCTGTTACATAATTGATACTTGCAGCATCTCTAAAACCAGTCCCTTTAAGTAATTCACAAAATTTTTTTGATATTACAGTTTTATCCAAAGAACTAACATCTTTTACATGAGTTACACTATTAAAATCCCCTGCAAAAATTGTGTCATCTATATTTAGTCTTAAATAATATAATAATCTATCAAAAAAATCTTCTCTCTCTCTTTTCTTATTCGAGCCCGATGGGGCATAAACATTTAGTAAATGAATTTCCTTACCACCAGTTCTTATCTTTAAGCTTAGTATTCTACCTTCATAGTCCATCTCTTGTTTTATAACAGTTATAGGAGACAATCGTTTACTGATCAATATTGCAACACCTCCTTTTAAATAAGTAGTTGGATTTATAAATACTTCATAATATTGCTCTATATGATATAATGAATTTCCTGCCTTAATGTTATGTTCTTGCAACATTATTATGTCTAGTTTATAAAGATTAGCAAGAGAAATTAATTTTAATTCTTTCCTATCGTCATTCAAACCATTGATATTTAGCGTACAAACAGTCAGAGCCATGAAAAAAAAAATATATATAAAAGAGAATATAATGTGATAAAAAAAAAGAAACATTACCTTGCCAACTTTCGTTTCTTAACATTACTAATTTCCAACTTCTTATTCTTTTTTATTTTGAGTTTACCTCCTTTTTTTACTTTAACAAACCACTGTTCTTCCTTACACTCCTCACTTATCGACATTCCTTCAGAAAATGTTTCTTCACCGGTTTCAGTGCTTGACGATTCGCCATCTTTATCCGTTGTTTCTTTATTTATTTCCGTTATCTCATTATCTTCAAGTATGTCTTCTTTTATAACCTTATCTAGGGCATTACACACTTCTTTGTCCTCTTCATTTACGCTTAATTGAGAAAAAGTTCCTTGATCCATATCTTTATCTGCAGTCCTATGCACTTCCACCGTTGTTACACCTGTTTCCAAGGGTACATCCTCTTTCCTCTTGTTAAGAGTTTGATCATCATTTGGGAATGGTTCCTCTTGACTGCTACTAATGTGTGTCCTTTCCTCTTCATTTTCATCTGTGCATTCACTTTCATCTGTACATATTCCACTGGCTAATTGTATTTCTTGTACTAGCGGCTCCTTTGTTTTTTGTTTGTTATCTCCATCCTTTGTTTCATTGTCTGCTCTTCCCTCCTCTAAATTCCCTGTAGAGTTATCTTTATTAGCATTTACTTCTTGAATGGTGTGTCCAGTCCTCTTATTTTCCTCTACGTCTTGTGCACTATTCCTTTTCCTTTGAATATCAGGAAAATCTGTAGTATTATATATATTTATCCTGTCATCTAATTCAAAGTAACAATCAGCGGCCATGTGATTCTCCCTGCCACATTTAAAGCAAGTTTTCTGCTGTCCATTATAGTAGAATACGATATTATGACCGTGAATATTTAATGAGGAGGGTACACTCCTCTTCAATTCCATCCTAGCTGTTCGTATACCATTTAGAAGTCCCTCAGCCTTTCCGTATGCAAACCGGTTTAATCTGATTCCATAAACTTTTCCATAATTCTCAAGAATTCTCTCCAAAATTGCATTATCCATATCAAATGGTGCATAGCGAATGGATATATAAGTATATTGTCTACTAAAGTTAATGATTTTTACCGTTTTGCCATTACCAACATCTACATCTTTCTCATCGTACTGATCACAAAAAGCTTGAAAGATGTACGATTTACTAAATTTTAAGACATACTTTGTCTTGCTTGTCTGCTGAAATCCAACTATATCATCATGCTTAATTTTCAATACTTCAAAAATTACATTGCACACTGCGCTATAATCTGGGCTAAATGAAAAAAAGAGCCCTATGGAGTCCTGTCTCCTAATAGGCGGAGAAAAAGAACTCATCTTACATCAGGCTGTTTATGACGCAAGAATAGTCCTAGGGCATGTTCTCTTTTCGCCCATACCCCAAGGGTACCGCCCACAAAAGATTATGCTTATAAATCTAAGACTGTGCACTATATACAAACACTTATAAGCACAAATCAATCACTGTCACATTAAGCCTAATGTCTCAAAAAATAAAGTTCCAAAACGTTCTATTTCACTGAAATAACGAAGAAATATACAGCGCTTTCAAAACGGTGTTTACAACTCCGCTTCTCCAACTCGACTCTTCTGCTATATTGATGTATTATTTATCCTAGGTCTTTGTCTGTAAGTCAGTGTCTAACATCCTTTCATTATTTCTTTCTCTATTTTCTCTTGTCTTCAAGTATTTCAATCTCAATAAAGACTAACATGACGTAAATATGTTATATGGAGTCAGTATGGCTGTTTCTGTACAGAGAGAGAGAGAGAGAGAGAGATGAGAGAGAGAGAGAGAGAGAGAGAGAGAGAGAGAGAGAGAGAGAGAGAGGAGAGAGAGAGAGAGAGAGAGAGAGAGAGAGAGAGAGAGAGAGAGAGAGAGAGAGAGAGAGAGAGAGAGAGAGAGAGAGAGAGAGTTTAAATGGGACTTCACACCTCATTGACTACTTCCAAACTTTTCGACACACATCCTTAACAGTTTAAAGCTGTTGTATTCAGCAGTTTTAAAAGACTTGAATATTCTGACAAAGAAATATGTGTCACTACTACTTAACTACTTCGGCAGTTGAAAATACTCTGCTCCGAGCTAATATACATGAGCTCCATCTCTGAAACGTCCACCATTAGAATTGTGGCACAGTGCCTCTAGTAGTGGGGTGGAACACTAGCACCATGTTGTCTGCTGATGGGGCTGTGACGGAGCTCATATATATTCGCTTTTCTATAATTATCCATTGAGACAGACATGAAAACGTGGCTTTGAAAAAGAGTGATTGTCATTTTGAGAGCTGACTTCAATATTTGCTCCCTAAGTCCACATTTCTGTACAAAGTCAGTTACTCATTTCTTCCATAAGTCGTCTAGAATACTATAATTATTTCTATATCTTGCCTGTCATCTCTATTTAATTATTTTTTCTATTTTTGTGTGTGTTCATTTCTTTATTTTAACTTTTAAGGATATTTGTACAACAAATTTTGTTTCTGCGTTATGTTATTTTATTCATTATTTCCATACTTCCATTCGTCTGTCCCTTCCTGTCTCTTACTTACATCAGTGTTTCTTTCTCTTTTTTTTTCGATGGGATTCTTTCCTTTTCTTTCATCATTATCCTCTCCTCTTATTTACACTCTTGAGTTCGTCTTTCCCCTGAAATATGTAGTTAATTAAAACGGAATTAAACAAACGCAAATAAGCAAACGAAGGAAAAAAAAAACTCAGTGCAGTGCAAAGATATATTAAAATTTTTTTGCTGAAGCGAGATTTACTTGAAAATGTCGATAAATTATAATACATTACGAAAACTTAGCATGAAAAAAAAAAAACTTGCCTTAAGCACTGAAAATGAGAGAAGCTTAACGAGAGTTAATTATAAACAAACAGTGTCAAGTATTTGTGTTTGCCGTGTGCAATAATAATAATAAATAATAATAATAATAATAATAATAATTAATAATAATAATAATAATAATAATAATAATAATAATAATGATAATAAAAATAATAACAAATATTATTATTATTATTATAATTATTATTATTATTATTATTATTATTATTATTATTATTATTATTATTATTATTATTATTATTATTATTATTATTATTATTATTATTATTATGTTTTGCTTTTCAACATATCAGCTAAAATTTTCATATATTCAGATTGTCTAACTAGAGAATACGATTGTGATGCATAGAAATAGTAGATTACATCGAGAAGTTCTAAACGTTGAAGTAAAATCGCGTCTCGAGGCTACAAGGATCTTGAGAATATCATAAGCTTTGTGAATTTCACGTACTTGATATGCAAAGGATATCCTCAGGTGAAGCTGTCTCATTAGTAACTATCAATTACTGATATTCACTATTAGTAAAAACATAAATTAAGAAGGCACGGGTTTTTAAACAAACAGCAGCCTTTTTCTTCATCTCTATATTCTTCATAAAACAATACAATCTTATAAACAAAATAAAGCATTCTAACATTTAACAAAAACAGTTTTTCTTTTACATCAGTAAATCATAAATAATATTTTCATAATCTTCCTAATTATCTACTAAAGTATAAATAATTACCTAATAAATTATTGCTATGAATAAAGTGCAAAAATTATATGTGAAATAATTTAGGAACATTTTAAAGGCCTGCAAACTAAAGAAAACGGATGCCAGCTGATGCTTAATGAAGCGTAACTAAACTAAAATAAATAACTTTGCATGATTATAAATATTATATTTGACATACTCCCCACCACAAGGGACGAAACGTACCTTATCTTCACAAGTTTCATACATTTCCAAGGTACATTGGTAAAATAACATCTATTTATAGCTAGTGAGCTTAGGTAGTTGGTACTATCTACCCATTTC
>JAXCGZ010013623.1:5000-15000 GCA_037179515.1 Halocaridina rubra
TATATATATATATATATATATATATATATATATATATATATATATATATATATATATATATATATATATATATATATATATATATATATATATATATATATATATATATATATATATATGTATATATATATATATATATATATATATATATATATATATATATATATATATATATATATATATATATATATATATATATATATATATATATATATATATATATATATATATATATATATATATATATATATATATATATATATATATATATATATATATATATATATATATATATATATATATATATATATATATATATATATATATATATATATATATATATATATATATATATATATATATATATATATATATATATATATATATATATATATATATATATATATATATACATATATATATATATATATATATATATATATATATATATATATATATATATATATATATATATATATATATATATATATATATATATATATATATATATATATATATATATATATATATATATATATATATATATATATATATATATATATATATATATATATATATATATATATATATATATATATATATATATATATATATATATATATATATATATATATATATATATATATATATATATATATATATATATATATATATATATATATATATATATATATATATATATATATATATATATATATATATATATATATATATATATATATATATATATATATATATATATATATATATATATATATATATATATATATATATATATATATATATATATATATATATATATATATATATATATATATATATATATATATATATATATATATATATATATATATATATATATATATATATATATATATATATATATATATATATATATATATATATATATATATATATATATATATATATATATATATATATATATATATATATATATATATATATATATATATATATATATATATATATATATATATATATATATATATATATATATATATATATATATATATATATATATATATATATATATATATATATATATATATATATATATATATATATATATATATATATATATATATATATATATATATATATATATATATATATATATATATATATATATATATATATATATATATATATATATATATATATATATATATATATATATATATACATATATATATATATATATATATATATATATATATATATATATATATATATATATATATATATATATATATATATATATTTATATTTTTTTTTTTTTTTTTTTTTTTTTTTTAAGAGTGTGATACCGGGACAGGCAGAAACTGCCCTCATCAACAAAGGCCCGGCACGAGAAAATACCAAGACGAAGGAAAAGTAAAAGGTTAATGGCAAGGCAGAGATGAGGTAATGTCACACAAAGAAAAACGACAGACAGAAAAAAACAGTTAAAGTAAAGAGGACCCAGAGATATGGAGCACTAGGCTCTGAGATGACGATAGATCTGCTTTTTGAAGGATGAAAGGTCATAATAATTAAGAAAGACAGAAGGATGAAGAGAGTTCCAGAGTCTGGAGGTAGATGGTAAAAAGCAGTCGCTGCAACGGCCAATACGCGAGCTACAAATCTCCACACAGTACCTGTGAGATGAGGCCGCTTGGCGTGTGTTACGCGGCCTCGGCAGTGGAGGAGGGATGCAACTCGCCAAATCATCAGAGCAGCGATGGAAGTAGTAGCGATAGAAAAGCGAAAGGGAAGATACCTTACGGCGAAGAGAGAGAGAATCCAGGTTAGAAGTAGGAGAAGGATCATTAATGAGTCTGACGGCCTTAGATTCGACCCTATCAAGAAGATAAGTAAAGGAAGAAGCACCCCAGATGTGTGAGCAGTATTCTAAGCAGGGCGGATAAGACCTTTGTAAATTTTATGTAACTGCAATGATTAAATGTAATTACGAAAACAGAACAAAACACCCAATTTTTTTGGATGAAGATTTAGAAATTTGGATTATGTGATTCCTCCAAGACAAGTTAGAGGCTATATGGATTCCTAATATATTGGCAGAGTTAAGAGGGTAAATTTCATTAGTTTCGAAGACAATAGGGTTGTCAGGAGGAGAAGAAGATAAAGAGATAGCCAGAAAGTGTGTCTTGGAGGCATTGAATTTAACTAAATTTTGAGTGCCCCATTCAGATACTCTCTGCAAATCGGAGTTAAGAGTAGAAAAAAAGAGTGATACGAGATTGATTACGAGTACCAGATGAAGGTTTTGAGGAGAAGGCAGAGGAAAAGTGAAGGGTAGAATCATCGGCAAAGGCATGAAGAAGAGAGGAAGATGGGGATTGTAGAAGATCATTGATGAAGAGAAGGAAGAGAGTAGGTGAAAGAACTGAGCCCTGTGGAACACCACTGGAAACAGAGAAAGGGCTAGTTGTCGCGCCATCAACAACTACAGATATAGAACGGTCAGTAAGAAAACTGGAAATCAGAGAACAGAAAGAAGGGGTAAAGCCATAGGCAGGGAGTTTGGCCAACAGAGCCGTGTTCCAGACTCTGATAAAAGCCTTAGAGATATCAAGGGCGACGACAAAGGATTCCCCATAGTTCCTCAGAGAAGATGACCATACATGAGTAAGATAGGAAAGGAGGTCACCAGTGGATCTTGCCTTGCGGAAGCCGTACTGGTGATCGGAGATAAGTGAGTTAGATTCAAGGCATTTCAAGAAGTTAGCATTGAACAAAGTTTCGAAAACTTTAGCAATAGAGGAGGTTAGAGCAATAGGTCGGTAGTTAGAAGGAATAGAGCGGTCACCCTTCTTAGGATCAGGTTGAACTATAGCATGCTTCCAAGATGAAGGATAGATACTGGTTGACAGAATGAGGAAAAAAAGACGGCAAAGCACGGGAGCCAGTTCATCGGCAATCTCCTTAAAGAACCTTGGTAGGGATACCATCGTTGCCAGATGCCTTGTTTGTCTTTAGTGAGCGAAGAACCTTATGAACTTTGCGTGAAGAAAGGATAAGGGAGGGCATAGGGTTAGAGAGGGGAAAAGACTGAGGAGCAGGTGCACTGGAATCGTTGATAGAAGAGTTGGCAGAAAAAGGAGAGCCAAAGAGAGTGGCTTTGTCAGTGGGAGAGCAAGCTATAGAACCATCAGAACAAATGAGAGGGGGAAAGCTTGAGTTACAGAAGTTTTTGGAGAGGTTTTTGGCTAAGGACCAGAAGCATTTGTCAGTGGGAGAGGAGTTAAGGTCATCAACTTTCCTTCTTATAAAGGAAGCCTTAGACCTTCGAATCTGAGCTGTACAGCGATTCCTAGCTATTATAAAAGCAGAGGGAGTTAAATCGGAAGGAGAGGCTTGGTAAGATCGGTGAGCCTGATTCCTAGCCTGGATAGCCATGGAGCAGGCATGGTCAAACCAAGGTTTAGGGGGAGAGAAAGTTTTTGTAGAAGAGGGGATGTACGCCTCCATTCCCGCGGTCATGATCTCGGTAACTTTTACAGCTACCCGATCAGGTTTGCGGGACCGAAAGCAGTAGTCATCCCATGGAAAGTCAAAGTGAAAGTTACGCAAATTTTCATATTGGGTTCGCTCGAAGTGCCAAAGGCGGCTTTGAGTAGGAGGGACTCGTGGTGGGGGAGCGAAAATGGAAGAGACAGAGATCATGGTGTGGTCAGATTTACCAAGAGGGTGAAGCACAGAATAAGAGTAGTTTGAAGGGTTAGAAGTAAAAAATAGGTCAAGAGTGTTTGCAGCATGTTCGTGACGATCAGGAACACGAGTAGGATGTTTGATAATTTGCTCCAGATCGTGAGTAATTGAGAAAGCAAGAGCCTCGCTTCCTCCCACATCAGTGTGAGAAGAATGAAACCACTCACTGTGGTGTACATTGAAGTCTACAATGTAGAGAACTTCGGCATGTGGGTGAGAAGATAGCAAGGACTCATGGCATGAGGAGAGATATTCAAAGAATGACACAAACTCGGTGGAGTTTGGAGAACAGTAGCAGAAGCAAAGGATGATAGTGGTAGTGGAGAGATAGACTTTTAGCCAGAGAACATCAAAGTCAGAAGATTCAAGGTCCATGAGCCTCACAGTAAACAAACTTTATTTCCATTTCATTATACAATGGGTATTCGTCAGCCGGGGCAAGCCCCAACCCCCCACTGTGGTGTCCAACCACAGCAGTTCCTGCCAGGAAACAGCTTAAACTCTCGGTCTTGGACGGGAACCTTTGGAACGAAAACGAGTATACAGATTATAGTGGGGGATTTAGAGAGGGTCAGTGGAAGCATGTGTAGACAACTGGGTTTCAGATAGGAGGAGGAGGTTAGGGAGAAAAGTGCCCAAGTGCTGTTCCACAGACGAAAGATTAGAGTTCAGCCCACGAATGTTTGAATAGTGAAGAGTGAAAGAAGCAGATCTATTAGGAGGTGCAAGGTTAAGAGCAGAACCATTAATACCACCAGGCGTGTCTGCCCTCAAGCCAATGGTGGAGTCAACACGATCCCCGGAGATTCTTCGCACCCCACTATACCGGGTACTGGGGGCCATTAGTTGTGAACCTTCCATAAATAATGACAAAATGTGAGGAAAAGGAAAGTAAAAGAGACAGATGTGCAGAATGTTGTGACTTCTCAAATTTAATGGAATCGCAAGAGATGTGTAATGAATATGCCAGAATATTCAGTGTAGATGTAGGCATGAGGAAAGAACTGTCCTGAAGGAAGACCCAACCTGGAACTGTCTGGACCAGTCCTAGTTGCATCCTAATACCTTCAGTCGTAGTCTTTCAACGGGCGGCTGGTGCCATGGCCAACCTACTGTCCATATATATATATATATATATATATATATATATATATATATATATATATATATATATATATATATATATATATATATATATATATATATATATATATATATATATATATATATATATATATATATATATATATATATATATATATATATATATATATATATATATATATATATATATATATATATATATATATATATATATATATATATGTATATATATATATATATATATATATATATATATATATATATATATATATATATATATATATATATATATATATATATATATATATATATATATATATATTTTTTTTTTTTTTTTTTTTTTTTTTAAGAGTGTGTCACCGGGACAGGCAGAAACTGCCCTCATCAACAAAGGCCCGGGCACGGGTAAGTACCAAGACGAAGGAAAAGAAAAAGGTTAAGGGCAAGGCAGAGATGAAGTAATGTCACACAAAGGAAAACGACAAACAGAAAAAACAGTCAAAGCAAAGAGGACCCAGAGATATGGAGGACTAGGCTCTGAGATGACGATAGATCTGCTTTTTGAAGGATGAAAGGTCATAAGAATTAGGAAAGACAAAAGGAGGAAGAGAGTTCCAGAGTCTGGAGGTAGATGGGAAGAAGCAGTCGCTGCACCGACCAATCCGCGAGCTACAATTCTCCACACAGTACCTGTGGGATAAGGCCGCTTGGCGAGTGTTACGCGGCTTCGGCAGTGGAGGAGGGATGCAACACGCTAACTCATCAGAGCAGCGATGGAAGTAGTAGCGATAGAAAAGCGAAAGGGAATATAGCTGACGGCGAAGAGAGAGAGAGAAGCCAGGTTAGAACTAAGAGAAGGATCATTAATGAATCTGACTGCCTTAGATTCGACCCTATCAAGAAGATAAGTAAAGGAAGAAGCACTCCAGATGTGTGAGCAATATTCTAAGCAGGGACGGATAAGACCTTTGTAAATTTTAAGTAACTGCAATGAGGAAAAGTAATAACAAAAACGAAACAAAACCCCCAATTTTTTGGATGAAGATTTAGAAATTTGGATTATGTGGTTCCTCCAAGACAAGTTAGAGGCTATATGGATTCCTAATATATTGATAGAGTTAAGAGGGTAAATTTCATTAGTTTTGAAGACAATAGGGTTATCAGGAGGAGAAGAAGATAAAGAGATAGCCAGAAAGTGTGTCTTGGAGGCATTGAATATAACTAAATTTTGAGTGCCTTATTCAGATACTCTCTGCAAATCGGAGTTAAGAGTAGAAGAAAGAGTGATACGAGATTGATTACGAGTACCAAATGAAGGTTGAGAAGAAAAGGCAGAGGAAAAGTGAAGGGTAGAATCATCGGCAAAGACATGAAGAAGAGAGGAAGATGGGGATTGTAGAAGATCATTGATGAAGAGAAGAAAGAGAGTAGGTGAAAGAACAGAGACCTGTGGAACACCACTGGACACAGAAAAAGGGCTAGATGTCGCGTCATCAACAACTACAGATATAGAACGGTAAGTAAGAAAACTGGATATCAGAGAACAGAAAGAATGGGTAAAGCCATAAGCAGGGAGTTTGGCCAACAGAGCCTTGTGCCAGACTCTGTCAAAAGCCTTAGAGATATCAAGGGCGACGACAAAGGATTCCCCATAGTTCCTCAGAGAGGATGACCATACATGAATAAGATAGGACAGGAGATCACCAGTGGATTTTGCCTTGCGGAAGCCGTACTGGTGATCGGAGATAAGTGAGTTAGATTCGAGGTGTTTTAAGAAGTGAGCATTGAGCAAAGTTTTGAAAACTTTAGCAATAGAGGAGGTTAGAGCAATAGGTCGGTAGTTAGAAGGAATAGAGCGGTCACACTTCTTAGGAACAGGTTGAACTAGAGCATGCTTCCAAGATGAAGGATAGATACTGGTTGACAGAATGAGGCGAATAAGACGGCAAAGCACGGGAGCCAGTTCATCTGCAAACTCCTTAAGGAACCTTGCAGAGATACCATCGGGACCAGATGCCTTGCTTGTCTTTAGTGAGCGAAGAACCTTATGAACTTTGCGTGAAGAAAGGATAAGGGAGGGCATAGGGTTAGAGAGGGGAAAAGACTGAGGAACAGGTGCGCTGGAATCGTTGATAGAAGAGTTGGCAGAAAAATGAGAGCCAAAGAGTGTGGCTTTGTCAGTGGGAGAGCAAACTATAGAACCATCAGAACGAATGAGAGGGGGTAAGCTTGAATTACAGAAGTTTTTGGAGAGGTTTTTGGCTAAGGACCAGAAGCATTTGTCATTGGGAGAGGAGTTAAGGTCATCAACTTTCCTTCTTATAAAGGAAGCCTTAGACTTTCAAGTCTGAGCTGTACAGCGATTCCTAGCTATAATAAAAGCAGAGCGAGTTAAATCGGAAGGAGAGGCTTGGTAAGATCGGTGAGCCTGTTTCCTAGCCTGGATAGCCATGAAGCAGGCACGCTCAAACCAAGGTTTAGGGGGAGAGAAAGTTCTTGTAGAAGAGGGGATGTACGCCTCCATTCCCGCGGTCACAATCTCGACAACTTTTACAGCTACCCGATCAGGGTTGCGGGACCGAAAGCAGTAGTCATCCCATGGAAAGTCAAAGTGAAAGTTACGCAAATTTTCATATTGGGTTCGCTCGAAGTGCCAAAGGCGGCGTTGAGTAGGAGGGATTGGTGGTGGGGGAGCGAAAATAGAAGAGACAGAGATCATGGAGTGGTCAGATTTACCAAGAGGGGAAAGCACAGAATAAGAGTAGTTTGAAGGTTTAGAAGTAAAAAAAAGGTCAAGAGTGTTAGCAGCATGTTCGTGACGATCAGGAATAGGAGTAGGATGTTTGATAATTTGCTCCAGATCGTGAGTAATAGAGAAAGCAAGAGCCTCGCTTCCTCCCACATCAGTGTGAGAAGAACGAAGCCACTCACTGTGGTGTACATTGAAGTCTCCAATGTAGAGAACTTCGGCATGTTGGTGAGAAGATAGCAAGGACTCATGGCACGAGGAGAGATATTCAAAGAAAGACACAAACTCAGTGGAGTTTGGAGAACAGTAGCAGAAGCAAAGGATGATAGTGGTAGTGGAGAGATAGACTTTTAGCCAGAGAACATCAAAGTCAGGAGATTCAAGGTCCATGAGCCTCACAGTAGGAGTGTTAATGTTGCAGTAAGCACAGACCCCACCTTTGGAACGAAAACGAGTATACAGATTATAGTGGGAGACTTGGAAAGGGTCAGTGGAAGCATGTATAGACAACAACTGGGTTTCAGATAGGAGGAGGAGGTTAGGGAGGAAAGTGCCCAAGTGCTGTTCCACAGACGAAAGATTAGAGTTCAGCCCATGAATGTTTGAATAGTGAAGAGTGAAAGAAGCAGATGGCTTAGGAGGTGCAAGGTTAAGAACAGAACCATTACTACCACCAGGCGTGTCTGCCCTCAAGCCAATGGTGGAGTCAACACGATCCCCGGAGATTCTTCGCACACCACTATGCCGGATACTGGGGGCCATTAGTTGTGAACCTTCCATAAATAATGACAAAATGTGAGGAAAAGGAAAGTAAAAGAGACAGATGTGCAAAATGTTGTGACTTGTCAAATGTAATGGAATAGCAAGAGATGTGTAATGAATATGCCAGAATATTCAGTGTAGATGTAGGCATGAGGAAAGAACCGTCCTGAAGGAAGATTCAACCTGGAACTGTCTGGACCAGTCCTAGTTGTATCCTAATTCCTTCAGTCGTAGTCTTTCAACGGGCGGCTGGTGCCATGGTCAACCTACTATCCATATATATATATATATATATATATATATATATATATATATATATATATATATATATATATATATATATATATATATATATATATATATATTTTTTTTTTTTTTTTTTTTTTTTTTTTTTTAATTTATTTATTTATTTATTTTTTCTTAGGTAGGTCACTTATTTCTGGATATAATTTTTATTTTTAAAGGATATATGATATCAATATATTTTTGCCAATTAATTTGCCCAATCTCTAGTTCTCTTTCATGAATCCAAGATCCTGGAAAGGAAAATATAATTCCTTATCGCTATCAGATAGTGGGTGGGAGGAGATGAATGTAAGGAAAAAAAGATACTAATATCTGTTTGGTCTGCTTCCTGTTACTTTCCTTAATCTCAATGGTTCATTGGTGGATTCATGTTGCTGGAAAGGAAATTCTAATTCCTCATTGGCTATCTGTTAGAGAGTGGGAGGATTTAACTTATAAAGGGTGAAAGATATTAAAATCCGTTTGTTCAGCATTTGCTGTTACTTTCTTTAATATCTGTTCCTCATTGGTGTATAGAAGTGGTAATAAAGCCAACTCTACATTCTCATTGGCTATCACTTAGAGTGCAGGTGGAGCAAATCCACGAAATTGAAGGAAACTGAGAAAAGTGAATGATGGTCAAAAAAATGGCAGAATGTTATGGGAGAGCGTTGATTAATATTGTCCAAAGGTAAAATCAATGGGCTGGTGAAGGAAATATGTGAGAAGGAAATTTTTCAAAAAGGGCCGGCAAGAAAATAACATTATCAGTGGGATATCTTATGCAATTTTTTTATGTTTTTTATTTACTTAGTCATTGATTTGCATGTTTATTTGTTTACTTCTCTCTTTGTGTGTGTCTTTGCTTGCTTGTTTGTGTGAGTTTGTTTATAAATTATAGATAAACTAGCACAATATAGTCGCATTGTCTAGTCATCATTAAAATGTCAATTCTTTAGTTGTTCTACATTAGATTTTCTTCCACACTTGTGGACTGATGCAACAAAAACCTTTCTTGTTAAGAGTGGGAACTCAAGTAGGAGATTTCGTACTTCATTCTTTCCGCTAGAACAATATTGATAATGGATACAGGACGAGAGACTCTTGTGTCTCCACTGAGGAAATTCTTGGAGTTAAGTTGAGGGTATTCCGGGTGTGAATTTTTGGATCCTGTAAGGGAGAATAGCCCCAGAGTGCTCTAGGGTTATTCATATTTACAAGACAAGTCACCTAGCGTAATCTCGCCTATGCTAAGTTACCTAATATAGCTTAATCTAACTCAGTCTAATCTAACCTAAATTCATCTAACGAAACTAATTGCAGGGCTATTTCACACTACATGGGCTT
>JAXCGZ010013623.1:25000-40000 GCA_037179515.1 Halocaridina rubra
ATATCTTTTCTTTTCCTAATTTTGTTTAGACTTCATGAATCAATGCGTAAAGAAATACATTTTTAAAATAACTAGGCATTGCAGAAAACTGTAATGGATACGTGCTCACACTAAAGATGTCTTCATACTAAGTATTCATTTTCCAAATTCGCTATGGCAGCTTCAAATACAAAAATAAAATAAAATCATGCTTAACATATTAATTTATTGCTTTTAAGCCAGCAAGTTTGAGCATCCGTTAATTATACTTATGTATAGAAACTACAAATCAGCTAGTTTTATACTTTACTTACACTTTGCAATAATGGTAATTTGCAAAAGTCAATGAGAATGTCTGATACTTACCAGAGATTTTTCTTTACCGTTTAAAGTGTTGCTATTAATCCCAACATAGTTGGATAAACACAGACAGGTGGGAGATGGGGAATTAAGGCTTGATTCCCTTTCTAAGGCCCCGTCGTGGGTGTGAACTCAAGCCTGTCACTTCCCGGGTCAAGCGTTCTAACCACTGTTCTACCACAGTCTCTCTTAATAACTCAGAATCTTAAATTCTTATCAAATCCTTAATATTTTGATTCGTACATACAAATACAGTGCATTGATCCCCGATGAATGGGAATGGTCTAGACAAGGTACACAACCATTCATGAATAGTCTCACTCGCTCTATATTTCACATCTTAGTTCCTTGGAGATAAAGAGTCATCACAATTCCTCTCACCACTTCCATTCTCCTTGGGCCAGTCACAGTGAAAACGGACCATATTCATCTTATGTAGGCTCATTGATACTTGATATTATTCTTCAACAGTCTTATTAACCTTAGAGTGTATAAATAATTTTTACTCTGACAGGGACTTGAGCCTAGGACACATAATTACTGTGCCAAGGCGCTACCAACTACACCACAGAAGGTCTAAAAGAGAAACCAACATTACAGCTTAACTACTACTCTGGAAATGAATGCATTCTATCTGAATGCCTTTTTGTTCACATTACAGTTTCTCCCAGCCTTGCTCGTGGCTTCGTTTTCACAATTAATTCAAATCTCAATCTTATTAGGGGCCAGCAAATAGCAAATAAGCACATTACTATATGTGAAAACATGGATCATTATTACCCCGACCTGGACTTGAACCTAGAACACATAATTATTGTGCCAAGGCGCTACCAACTACACAATAATAATAATAATAATAATAATAATAATAATCCATTATTTCCATTTCAATACAATGGGTATTCGTCAGCCAGGGCAAGCCCCAACCACCCACTGTGGTGTCCAACCACAGCAGTTCCTGCCAGTAAACAGCTTAAACTCTCGGTCTTGGACGGGAACCGATCTTTCTACCTCGTGAATGCGAAGCCAGCGCGTTACCACTGTACTACCCAACAGAATATCTAAAAGAGAAACCAACCTTACAGGTTAACTGCTATAATAGGAATGAACGCATTCTATCTGAATGCCTTTTTGTTCATATTGCAGATTTTCCCAACCTCACTTGTGGCCTCGTTTTTGCAGTTAGTTCAAATCCCAATCTCATTAGGGATCAACACTAATCATATGAGCACATTACCATATGTGAAAGCATGAATCAACTTTACCACGATTGGGATTTGAACCTAGGACACATAGTTATTGTGAAGTAGAATACTGGTTGACTAGACTGATATATAGGCTGATATAGAATACTGGGTAATGAAACTGTTATTTAGCTTAAGGTAGAATAATGAATGACTGGACTGATATTTGGCTTGGTTCAGAAGAGAAGGAGACTGGAATGATAACTGGTTTTGAAATAGAATACTGGGTGGCTGGAATGATATATACTTTGAAATAAAATACTGAGTGACTACACAGATATTGGGTTTAAAACAGAATACTGAGTGACTAAACTGGCATTTGGATTGAAATAGAATACTGTCTGGCTGGACTGATATCTGGTTTCAAATAAAAAAACTAACTTAATCGATATTTAGTTTCATATAGAATAATAGGTTACTTGACTAATATTTGCTGTAATACAGAATACTGGATGACTGAAGTGATATTTAGTATGAAGTAGAATACTCCCTGACTGGACTGATATTAGGATCGATATAGAATATTAATGACTGGATTGATATTTGGTTTCAAATAGAATATTCGATTAATGGACTGATATCTGGTTTGTTGCAAAATACTGGGAAAGTAGAGAGTTATTTGGTTTCAAATAGATGAAAGAATGACTGCATTGATATTTGGTTTCAGATAGAATGTGGGGTAACTGAATTGATAATTGGTATGATATAGAATACTAGGTGCCTGGACAGATATTCGGTTTGAGATAGAAGAATGTGTGAATGATTGCCTTTACTGATATCTCAGTTCATAGAGAATATTAAGTGACTGCTCTCATATTTGCTGCGAATTAGAGTACTGGATAACTGGACTGATATTTGCTATGATACAGAATAACGTATGGCTGGAATGACATTTGGTTTCAAACAGAATACTAAGTGATTGGACAGATATTTGGTGTGACACAGAATACTGAGTGACTGGACAGATATTTGGTGTGACTTAGAATATTGGATTACTGGATTGATAATTGGTTTTAAAAATTTTACTGATATTCACTTTGATATAAACTACTAGGAAACTTGACAAATATATAGTTTGAAATAGCATAATTGGTAACTGGATCGATATTTAGTTTCAAATAGAATTCTGGGTGATTGGAATGATATTTGGTTTGATATTGCATATTGGGTAATTATGTATATATTTGGTTTAAAATAGAGTAATAGGTAACTGGCCTGATATTTGGCTTGAAACCGAATACTGTGTGATTCGACACATAATTGGTGTGAGGTAGAATACTTGATGACTGGAGTTATATTTGGCTTGATACAGAATACAAGGCAACAGGACTGATCTTTGGTTTGAAATAAGATATTGGGTGACTGCAATAATATTCTCTTTGATACAGATTACTTGGTGACTGCACTGATATTTGGTAAGTAATAGAACACTGGGAGACTGGAGTGATATTTGTTTTGAAATAGAATACTGGTTTGAAAAATAATACAGAGTGACAAGGCTAGTAGTTAATTTGAAATAGGATACTAAGTAATTGGACTGATATTAGCATTAATTTTTTATAACATATGAGAAGTAGTAATATATCTTCATTCAAAATATTTTCATAAAGATATTATAAATGTGTTCAACCTTGCACAGCAACTTTTACCTAGAAACATATTACTTGAATTTTTTTCTCCATTAATTTTTTAACATATCACCAGACCCCTGAAACTCTAATCTAAAAAGAATCTAAAGAAAAATTTATTTTTTCATTATTCTATTTTTAAGTTCATTGATATTCTTCAGCTGTTCCCAACTTTAACGTTAGAGGCTGGATGGAGGGATAGAGGAGCACGAGGCTTCATATTTTATCTTGGAAGGTTCGATGGGTTTTTTATAATCTTCCCACTCTCTTCATATTTCATACTTAAAAAATCTAAGATTTTCAGTTTCTCAACAGGCAGCATATTTTTTTTTTTTTTATATTGGCTTGGCGCCTTCCCTTTTTATATTTCAATTCAGTTTATATATATATATATATATATATATATATATATATATATATATATATATATATATATATATATATATATATATATATATATATATATATATATATATATATATATATATATATATATATATATATATATATATATATATATATATATATATATATATATATATATATATATATATATATATATATATATATATATATATATATATATATATATATATATATATATATATATATATATATATATATATATATATATATATATATATATATATATATATATATATATATATATATATATATATATATATATATATATATATATATATATATATATATATATATATATATATATATATATATATATATATATATATATATATATATATATATATATATATATATATATATATATATATATATATATATATATATATATATATATATATATATATATATATATATATATATATATATATATATATATATATATATATATATATATATATATATATATATATATATATATATATATATATATATATATATATATATATATATATATATATATATATATATATATATATATATATATATATATATATATATATATATATATATATATATATATATATATATATATATATATATATATATATATATATATATATATATATATATATATATATATATATATATATATATATATATATATATATATATATATATATATATATATATATATATATATATATATATATATATATATATATATATATATATATATATATATATATATATATATATATATATATATATATATATATATATATATATATATATATATATATATATATATATATATATATATATATATATATATATATATATATATATATATATATATATATATATATATATATATATATATATATATATATATATATATATATATATATATATATATATATATATATATATATATATATATATATATATATATATATATATATATATATATATATATATATATATATATATATATATATATATATATATATATATATATATATATATATATATATATATATATATATATATATATATATATATATATATATATATATATATATATATATATATATATATATATATATATATATATATATATATATATATATATATATATATATATATATATATATATATATATATATATATATATATATATATATATATATATATATATATATATATATATATATATATATATATATATATATATATATATATATATATATATATATATATATATATATATATATATATATATATATATATATATATATATATATATATATATATATATATATATATATATATATATATATATATATATATATATATATATATATATATATATATATATATATATATATATATATATATATATATATATATATATATATATATATATATATATATATATATATATATATATATATATATATATATATATATATATATATATATATATATATATATATATATATATATATATATATATATATATATATATATATATATATATATATATATATATATATATATATATATATATATATATATATATATATATATATATATATATATATATATATATATATATATATATATATATATATATATATATATATATATATATATATATATATATATATATATATATATATATATATATATATATATATATATATATATATATATATATATATATATATATATATATATATATATATATATATATATATATATATATATATATATATATATATATATATATATATATATATATATATATATATATATATATATATATATATATATATATATATATATATATATATATATATATATATATATATATATATATATATATATATATATATATATATATATATATATATATATATATATATATATATATATATATATATATATATATATATATATATATATATATATATATATATATATATATATATATATATATATATATATATATATATATATATATATATATATATATATATATATATATATATATATATATATATATATATATATATATATATATATATATATATATATATATATATATATATATATATATATATATATATATATATATATATATATATATATATATATATATATATATATATATATATATATATATATATATATATATATATATATATATATATATATATATATATATATATATATATATATATATATATATATATATATATATATATATATATATATATATATATATATATATATATATATATATATATATATATATATATATATATATATATATATATATATATATATATATATATATATATATATATATATATATATATATATATATATATATATATATATATATATATATATATATATATATATATATATATATATATATATATATATATATATATATATATATATATATATATATATATATATATATATATATATATATATATATATATATATATATATATATATATATATATATATATATATATATATATATATATATATATATATATATATATATATATATATATATATATATATATATATATATATATATATATATATATATATATATATATATATATATATATATATATATATATATATATATATATATATATATATATATATATATATATATATATATATATATATATATATATATATATATATATATATATATATATATATATATATATATATATATATATATATATATATATATATATATATATATATATATATATATATATATATATATATATATATATATATATATATATATATATATATATATATATATATATATATATATATATATATATATATATATATATATATATATATATATATATATATATATATATATATATATATATATATATATATATATATATATATATATATATATATATATATATATATATATATATATATATATATATATATATATATATATATATATATATATATATATATATATATATATATATATATATATATATATATATATATATATATATATATATATATATATATATATATATATATATATATATATATATATATATATATATATATATATATATATATATATATATATATATATATATATATATATATATATATATATATATATATATATATATATATATATATATATATATATATATATATATATATATATATATATATATATATATATATATATATATATATATATATATATATATATATATATATATATATATATATATATATATATATATATATATATATATATATATATATATATATATATATATATATATATATATATATATATATATATATATATATATATATATATATATATATATATATATATATATATATATATATATATATATATATATATATATATATATATATATATATATATATATATATATATATATATATATATATATATATATATATATATATATATATATATATATATATATATATATATATATATATATATATATATATATATATATATATATATATATATATATATATATATATATATATATATATATATATATATATATATATATATATATATATATATATATATATATATATATATATATATATATATATATATATATATATATATATATATATATATATATATATATATATATATATATATATATATATATATATATATATATATATATATATATATATATATATATATATATATATATATATATATATATATATATATATATATATATATATATATATATATATATATATATATATATATATATATATATATATATATATATATATATATATATATATATATATATATATATATATATATATATATATATATATATATATATATATATATATATATATATATATATATATATATATATATATATATATATATATATATATATATATATATATATATATATATATATATATATATATATATATATATATATATATATATATATATATATATATATATATATATATATATATATATATATATATATATATATATATATATATATATATATATATATATATATATATATATATATATATATATATATATATATATATATATATATATATATATATATATATATATATATATAAATAAATATATATGGATAGTAGGTTGACCATGGCACCAGCCGCCCGTTGAAAGACTACGACTGAAGGAATTAGGATACAACTAGGACTGGTCCAGACATTTCCATGTTGAATCTTCCTTCAGGACGGTTCTTTCCTCATACATACATCTACACTGAATATTCTGGCATATTCATTACACATCTCTTGCTATTTCATTACATTTGACAAGTCACAACATTTTGCACATCTTTCTCTTTTACTTTCCTTTTCCTCACATTTTGTCATTATTTATGGAAGGTTCACAACTAATGGCCCCCAGTATCCGGCATAGTGGTGTGCGAAGAATCTCCAGGGATCGTGTTGACTCCACCATTGGCTTGAGGGCAGACACGCCTGGTGGTAGTAATGGTTCTGCTCTTAACCTTGCACCTCCTAAGCCATCTGCTTCTTTCACTCTTCACTATTCAAACATTCATGAGCTGAAATCTAATCTTTCGTCTGTGGAACAGCACTTGGGCACTTTCCTCCCTAACCTCCTCCTCCTATCTGAAACCCAGTATTCTATACATGCTTCCACTGACCCTTTCCAAGTCTCCCACTATAATCTGTATACTCGTTTTCGTTCCAAAGGTGGGGTCTGTGCTTACTGCAACATTAACACTCCTACTGTGAGGCCCATGGACCTTGAATCTCCTGACTTTGATGTTCTCTGGCTAAAAGTCTATCTCTCCACTACCACTATCATCCTTTGCTTCTGCTACTGTTCTCCAAACTCCACCGAGTTTGTGTCTTTCTTTGAATATCTCTCCTCGTGCCATGAGTCCTTGCTATCTTCTCACCCACATGCCGAAGTTCTCTACATTGGAGACTTCAATGTACACCACAGTGAGTGGCTTCGTTCTTCTCACACTGATGTGGGAGGAAGCGAGGCTCTTGCTTTCTCTATTACTCACGATCTGGAGCAAATTATCAAACATCCTACTCGTGTTCCTGATCGTCACGAACATGCTGCTAACACTCTTGACCTTTTTTTTACTTCTAAACCTTCAAACTACTCTTATTCTGTGCTTTCCCCTCATGGTAAATCTAACCACAACATGACCTCTGTCTCTTCTATTTTCGCTCCCCCACCACCAATCCCTCCTACTCAGCGCCGCCTTTGGCACTTCGAGCGAACTCAATATGAAAATTTGCGTAACTTTCACTTTGACTTTCCATGGGATAACTACTGCTTTCGGTCCCGCAACTCTGATCGGGTAGCTGTAAAAGTTGCCGAGATTGTGACCGCGGGAATGGAGGCGTACATCCCCTCTTCTACAAGAACTTTCTCTCCCCCTAAACCTTGGTTTGAGCATGCCTGCTTCATGGCTATACAGGCTAGGAATCAGGCTCACCGATCTTACCAAGCCTCTCATTCCGATTTAACTTGCTCTGCTTTTATTATAGCTAGGAATCGCTGTACAGCTCAGATTTGAAGGTCTAAGGCTTCCTCTATAAGAGGGAAAGTTGATGACCTTAACTCCTCTTCCAATGACAAATGCTCCTGGTCCTTAGCCAAAAACCTCTCCAAAAACTTCTGTAACTCAAGCTTTCCCCCTCTCATTCGTTCTGATGGTTCTATAGCTTGCTCTCCCACTGACAAAGCCACACTCTTTGGCTCTCATTTTTCTGCCAACTCTTCTATCAACGATTCCAGCGCACCTGTTCCTCAGTCTTTTCCCCTCTCTAACCCTATGCCCTCCCTTATCCTTTCTTCACGCAAAGTTCATAAGGTTCTTCGCTCACTAAAGACAAACAAGGCATCTGGTCCCGATGGTATCTCTGCAAGGTTCCTTAAGGAGTTTGCAGATGAACTGGCTCACGTGCTTTGCCGTCTTTTTCGCCTCATTCTGTCAACCAGTATCTATCCTTCATCTTGGAAGCATGCTCTAGTTCAACCTGTTCCTAAGAAGTGTGACCGCTCTATTCCTTCTAACTACCGACCTATTGCTCTAACCTCCTCTATTGCTAAAGTTTTCAAAACTTTGCTCAATGCTCACTTCTTAAAACACCTTGAATCTAACTCACTTATCTCCGATCACCAGTACGGCTTCCGCAAGGCAAGATCCACTGGTGATCTCCTGTCATATCTTACTCATGTATGGTCATCCTCTCTGAGGAACTATGGGGAATCCTTTGGCGTCGCCTTTGATATCTCTAAGGCTTTTGACAGAGTCTGGCACAAGGCTCTGTTGGCCAAACTCCCTGCTTATGGCTTTTCCCCTTCTTTCTGTTCTCTGATTTCCAGTTTTCTTACTGACTGTTCTATATCTGTAGTTGTTGATGACGCAACATCTAGCCCTTTCTCTGTATCCAGTGGTGTTCCACATTGCTCTGTTCTTTCACCTACTCTCTTCCTTCTCTTCATCAATGATCTTCTACAATCCCCATCTTCCTCTCTTCTTCATGCCTTTGCCGATGATTCTACCCTTCACTTTTCCTCTGCCTTTTCTTCTCAAACTTCATCTGGTACTCGTAATCAATCTCGTATCACTCATTCTTCTACTCTTAACTCCGATATGCAGAGAGTATCTGAATGGGGCACTCAAAATTTAGTTAAATTCAATGCCTCCAAGACACACTTTCTGGCTATCTCTTTATCTTCTACTCCTCCTGATAACCCTATTGTCTTCGAAACTAATGAAATTTACCCTCTTAACCCTATCAATATATTAGGAATCCATATAGCCTCTAACTTGTCTTGGAGGAATCACATAATCCAAATTTCTAAATCTTCATCCAAAAAATTGGGGGTTTTGTTTCGTTTTTGATATTACTTTTCCTCATTTCAGTTACTTAAAATTTACAAAGGTCTTATCCGTCCCTGCTTAGAATATTGCTCACACATCTGGAGTGCTTCTTCCTTTACTTATCTTCTTGATAGGGTTCAATCTAAGGCAGTCAGATTCATTAATGATCCTTCTCTTAGTTCTAACCTGGCTTCTCTCTCTCTTCGCCGTAAGGTATCTTCCCTTTCGCTTTTCTATCGCTACTACTTCCATCGCTGCTCTGATGAGTTGGCGTGTTGCATCCCTCCTCCACTGCCGAGGCCGCGTAACACTCGCCAAGCGGCCTTATCCCACAGGTACTGTGTGGAGAATTGTAGCTTCCCGGATTGGTCGGTGCAGCGACTGCTTCTTCCCATCTACCTCCAGACTCTGGAACTCTCTTCCTCCTTCTGTCTTTCCTAATTCTTATGACCTTTCATCCTTCAAAAAGCAGATCTATCGTCATCTCAGAGCCTAGTCCTCCATATCTCTGGGACCTCTTTACTTTAACTGTTTTTTTCTGTCTGTCGTTTTTCTTTGTGTGACATTACCTCATCTCTGCCTTGCCCTTAACCTTTTTCTTTTCCTTCGTCTTGGTATTTACCCGTACCCGGGCCTTTGTTGATGAGGGCAGTTTCTGCCTGTCCCGGTGTCACACTCTTAAAAGAAAAAAAAAAATATATATATATATATATATATATATATATATATATATATATATATATATATATATATATATATATATATATATATATATATATATATATATATATATATATATATATATATATATATATATATATATATATATATATATATATATATATATATATATATATATATATATATATATATATATATATATATATATATATATATAATATATATATATATATATATATATATATATATATATATATATATATATATATATATATATATATATATATATATATATATATATATATATATATATATATATATATATATATATATATATATATATATATATATATATATATATATATATATATATATATATATATATATATATATATATACATATATATATATATATATATATATATATATAATATATATATATATATATATATATATATATATATATGGATAGTAGGCTGGCCATGGCACCAGCCGCCCGTTGAAAGACTATGACTGAAGGTATTAGGATGCAACTAGGACTGGTCCAGACAGTTCCAGGTTGGGTCTTCCTTCAGGACGGTTCTTTCCTCATGCCTACATCTACACTGAATATTCTGGCATATTCATTACACATCTCTTGCTACTCCATTACATTTGACAAGTCACAACATTCTGCACATCTGTCTCTTTTAATTTCCTTTTCCTCACATTTTGTCATTAGTTATGGAAGGTTCACAACTAATGGCCCCCAGTACCCGGCATAGTGGGGTGCGAAGAATCTCCGGGGATCGTGTTGACTCCACCATTGGCTTGAGGGCAGACACGCCTGGTGGTAGTAATGGTTCTGCTCTTAACCATGCACCTCCTAATAGATCTGCTTCTTTCACTCTTCACTATTCAAACATTCATGGGCTGAACTCTAATCTTTCGTCTGTGGAACAGCACTTGGGCACTTTTCTCCCTAACCTCCTCCTCCTATCTGAAACCCAGTTGTCTACACATGCTTCCACTGACCCTCTCTAAATCCCCCACTATAATCTGTATACTCGTTTTAGTTCCAAAGGTGGGGTCTGTGCTTACTGCAACATTAACACTCCTACTGTGAGGCTCATGGACCTTGAATCTCCTGACTTTGATGTTCTCTGGCTAAAAGTCTATCTCTCCACTACCACTATCATCCTTTGCTTCTGCTACTGTTCTCCAAACTCCACCGAGTTTGTGTCATTCTTTGAATATCTCTCCTAATGCCATGAGTCCTTGCTATCTTCTCACCCACATGCCGAAGTTCTCTACATTGGAGACTTCAATGCACACCACAGTGAGTGGTTTCATTCTTCTCACACTGATGTGGGAGGAAGCGAGGCTCTTGCTTTCTCTATTACTCACGATCTGGAGCAAATTATCAAACATCCTACTCGTGTTCCTGATCGTCACGAACATGCTGCAAACACTTTTGACCTATTTTTTACTTCTAACCCTTCAAACTACTCTTATTCTGTGCTTCCCCCTCTTGGTAAATCTGACCACTCCATGATCTCTGTTTCTTCCATTTTCGCTCCCCCACCACCAATCCCTCCTACTCAAAGCCGCCTTTGGCACTTCGAGCGAACCCAATATGAAAATTTGCGTAACTTTCACTTTGACTATCCATGGGATGACTACTGCTTTCGGTCCCGCAACCCTGATCGGGTAGCTGTAAAAGTTGCCGAGATCATGACCGCGGGAATGGAGGCGTACATCCCCTCTTCTACAAAAACTTTCTCTCTCCCTAAACCTTGGTTTGACCGTGCCTGCTCCATGGCTATCCAGGCTAGGAATCAGGCTCACCGATCTTACCAAGCCTCTCATTCCGATTTAACTCGCTCTGCTTTTATAATAGCTAGGAATCGCTGTACAGCTCAGATTCGAAGGTCTAAGGCTTCCTTTATAAGAAGGAAAGTTGATGACCTTAACTCCTCTCCCACTGACAAATGCTTCTGGTCCTTAGCCAAAAACCTCTCCAAAAACTTCTGTAACTCAAGCTTTCCCCCTCTCATTTGTTCTGATGGTTCTATAGCTTGCTCTCCCACTGACAAAGCCACACTCTTTGGCTCTCATTTTTCTGCCAACTCTTCTATCAACGATTCCAGCGCACCTGTTCCTCAGTCTTTTCCCCTCTCTAACCCTATGCCCTACCTTATCCTTTCTTCACGCAAAGTTCATAAGGTTCTTCTCTCACTAAAGACAAACAAGGCATCTGGCAACGATGGTATCCCTGCAAGGTTCTTTAAGGAGTTTGCAGATGAACTGGCTCCCGTGCTTTGCCGTCTTTTTTGCCTCATTCTGTCAACCAGTATCTATCCTTCATCTTGGAAGCATGCTCTAGTTCAACCTGATCCTAAGAAGTGTGACCGCTCTATTCCTTCTAACTACCGACCTATTGCTCTAACCTCCTCTATTGCTAAAGTTTTCAAAACTTTGTTCAATGCTAACTTCTTGAAATGCCTTGAATCTAACTCACTTATCTCTGATCACCAGTACGGCTTCTGCAAGGCAAGATCCACTGGTGATCTCCTGTCCTATCTTACTCATGTATGGTCATCTTCTCTGAGGAACTATGGGGAATCCTTTGTCGTCGCCCTTGATATCTCTAAGGCTTTTGACAGAGTCTGGAACAAGGCTCTGTTGGCCAAACTCCCTGCCTATGGCTTTACCCCTTCTTTCTGTTCTCTGATTTCCAGTTTTCTTACTGACTGTTCTATATCTGTAGTTGTTGATGGCGCGACATCTAGCCCTTTCTCTGTTTCCAGTGGTGTTCCACAGGGCTCAGTTCTTTCACCTACTCTCTTCCTTCTCTCCATCAATGATCTTCTACAATCCCCATCTTCCTCTCTTCTTCATGTCTTTGCCAATGATTCTACCCTTCACTTTTCCTTTGCCTTTTCCTCAAAACCTTCATCTGGTACTCGTAATCAATCTCGTATCACTCTTTTTTCTACTCTTAACTCCGATTTGCAGAGAGTATCTGAATGGGGCACTCAAAATTTAGTTAAATTCAATGCCTCCAAGACACACTTTCTGGCTATCTCTTTATCTTCTTCTCCTCCTGATAACCCTATTGTCTTCGAAACTAATGAAATTTACCCTCTTAACTCTACCAATATATTAGGAATCCATATAGCCTCTAACTTGTCTTGGAGGAATCACATAATCCAAATTTCTAAATCTTCATCCAAAAAATTGTGGGTTTTGTTTCGTTTTAGTTATTACTTTTCCTCATTGCAGTTACTTAAAATTTACAAAGGTCTTATCCGCCCCTGCTTAGAATACTGCTCACACATCTGGAGTGCTTCTTCCTTTACTTATCTTCTTGATAGGGTCGAATCTAAGGCCGTCAGACTCATTAATGATCCTTCTCCTACTTCTAACCTGGATTCTCTCTCTCTTCGCCGTAAGGTATCTTCCCTTTCGCTTTTCTATCGCTACTACTTCCATTGCTGCTCTGATGATTTGGCGAGTTGCATCCCTCCTCCACTGCCGAGGCCGCGTAACACTTACCAAGCGGCCTCATCTCACAGGTACTGTGTGGAGATTTGTAGCTCGCGGATTGGTCCTTGCAGCGACTGCTTTTTCCCATCTACCTCCAGACTCTGGAACTCTCTTCCTCCTTCTGTCTTTCCTAATTCTTATGACCTTTCATCCTTCAAAAAGCAGATCTATCGT
>JAXCGZ010013623.1:45000-47500 GCA_037179515.1 Halocaridina rubra
AGAGTAAGAAAGGTAATGAACTATGGGAGGCAGAGGACTCGACTCCTCGTTTGGACAGATGCTCACCCACCATACAATTTGGGAATATTTGATACAGAAAAAAAAGAAACATTTTCATTGAATAAAATCTAGAATAATTGAACTAAAACAGACTTCAAGCATAAGAAAAAGTCAAGATTATATGATAATTTTCTTCACTGTTTTATGGGCAAATACTGGTCTTCCTTCGAATAGGAGAAGACCGAGACATTTTGGAGCTAGGAAATTAGGGCTGGATGCCTTTCATAGCATTCCTCAGTGGGATGAAGGGCAATCAGATTTGCCGGAGCAAACAGAAAAGTGGAGACAGAGAGAAGAAAAACTAGCTTCACTGGTGTGAAGCTCATCCAATAAGTCGCTTGCTAAAACAAATTCTTATCTAAATACAGACAAAAAATGAACATAAAATCAAAGTAAGGAATCATTGATATTAGAATAATTATATATGAAACCAGAAAAGCATAATATATTATTTATAGGATTACAGGAACGCATCAATCTACATAATTTATGCACAAAAGCTGCTATCCCCTTTATAAATAGGATGGCGAAATCAAAGCGCACACCAAGTCACTACGATACTCACTCATCCCTTCCCTTCTCAAATTTGATACCTGAAGTGCTACACCATGCATCTCGCAAACTTTCTAAAAATCTTCTTACTTTAATTCGTTCTCATAATCACATGCATTTTGAGACCCAGTTACTTGAGCCTTCTGGTTGGTGCTTTCTTCTGCCAGACTTCTCTCCTGTTCCAGAATATTAAAACAGGATTGATAAATATGCAATAGAACCTTTATTTCCATTATACAATCGGTATTAGTCAGCCGGGCCAAGCCCTAACCCCCCACTGTGGTGCTCAGCCACAGCAGTAACCTACCAGTAAACAGCTTAAACTCTCGGTATTGGACGGGAACCGCTCTCTAGACCTCGTGAATGCGAAGCCAGAAAAGAAAAAGGACGAAAAAGAAACTAATAGGACAAATCAAAGGAGAGAGAAAAAAGCAAAACAAAAATGTTTGAATACTCTTAAAAGTAATATTTACTAATTCCCGTGTCACTATTAATCCTCAGTCAAGCGGTGGTGGACACAAATAGGACTGAACTGAGGAATGAAGGGTTCATGCACTTCACGTCCCATAGTGGGATTGATCATAGACCTGCCACTTCCCGAGTTGAGTTCTTTACCACTGCGCTGGCGCAATCCCTGGATAAAATACTAAAATATGCTAGCAAATATTAGATTGTCACGAATATTAACACACGACAGTAATACCAAAAAATGAAAAAAAAGAAAACAAACAAAAAGAAAAAATGAGTGCTGATATTAGACTGGAGAAGCTAAAAATTATGCTACAAAAGTTTCTACATTTTTATTCATGGCTAGCTCTGGCTAACGAACCAGCCTCCTGTAATCAACGCTTTGGGACAGCTTAGCTAAAGTACTCGAATTAAAAAATGCAGAATTTTTTTCGTAAATTAATTAATTTTTGACTTCACTGTAGTTAATTAAAGCGCACTGAAATAATGTACTCTGATATTGCACTCTGTGTTAGACAAAGTTAATCATTTTTATAATAATAATTTTAAGCGATTAGAAATTGGATTTTGGACTTTATTATCATTCTTAAAAGAAGAATATATCACCGTATTTGTTACACATCACTTATTATCCCATTGTATTTGACAAATAGCAACTCTCCCCATCTGTTCTTCTATTTACTTTCTATCTCTTTATTTCCACTATATTTATGGAAGGTTCACAACTTCTGCCCCACAGTACCTGCCATAGAGGGGTGCTAAGAATCTCCAGGAATCTTGTGAACTTTACTAATGACCAGAAGGTATATTCGCTCGATGGTAGAGATGGTTTTCCACTTAACTCTGCACCTCTTGATAGATCTGCTTCTATCATAATACACCTTTTAGCATCCATGGTCTGTACTTTAACCTTTCGTCTGTGGAACAGCAGTCAGATACATCCTACCCATAACTCCTTCTTTCTGAAACCCATTTGTCTAGCCGTGCATCCCTTGAGCCATTTCATATCTCTAACTATAATCTATATTCTCGTTTCTGTTCCAAAGGTGGGTTCTATGTCTACTGTAACACTAACACTCTAATTGTAATGCCCATGACTGAAGATCTATCTCTCCAATACCACTATATTTCTTTAAGTCTGCTACTACTCCCGTAATTCCAATGAATTTGTGACCTTTTCTGAACATCTATACACTTGCTATGAGTCCTCGTTATCTTCTCACCCAATTGCTGTAGTTCTTTATATCAAAGTGAGTGTCTTCATTCTTCTCACATTGATGTGGATGTTGTGAGGGTCTTGCTTTTTCATCACATTTTCTTTAATGCGGATCTATCATCATCTCAAGGCCTAATCATACCATATCCCTAATTCTTCTTTTCTTCGAGTATTCTTTCAGCCTGCCCTTTTTCTCTTTGCATC
>JAXCGZ010013624.1:0-12500 GCA_037179515.1 Halocaridina rubra
TTATTATTATTATTATTATTATTATTATTATCATTATTATTATTATTATTATTATTATTATTATTATTATTATTATTATTATTATTATTATTATTATTATTATTATTGTAATTATTATTATTATTATTATTATTATTATTATTATTATTATTATTATTATTATTATTATTATTATTATTATTATTATTATCATTATTATTATTATTATTATTATTATTATTATTATTATTATTATTATTATAATTATTATTATTATTATTATTATTATTATTATTATTATTATTATTATTATTATTATTATTATTATTATTATTATTATTATTATTATTATTATTATTATTATTATTATTATTATATGGATATGTCTCTTCAAGATGCTGCTCATCCGCTAACTTCACATATTAAATTTTCTACTGCTTGTGCCTGCCGAGCTGATAGCGGCAACATGCTATACGAAGGACGCCACTGTATTGTCTTTTCTTGTTTCTGAGGAGATTCTGGCACAGAATGCTGTACGAAGCAGCTTAAATTGTCGAATTCGGGTTTTTTAGGGTGGGAGCCAAATGCAGATGTCATCATCATCATATCTTTCGGCTTCTCCCGTCAAGGATCGCCACACTGGATCAGTCGTCACCATATTGCCCTATCCCCTGTGTCCTCCTCTGCCACGCCACACACCCTCATGTTCTCTCTCACCACATCCATAAACGTTATATAATGAGCTGCATAATGGTGTGGCTTCTTCCCGACATAGTAAGGTATTTTAGGGGTCTATTTATCTCGACTATTGTAATTAGGTAATTATCTTTGTGTATCCATGTTATCTTATTTTTTTTCCTTTTGCTTCTTATATCTTGTAGTATTTACTGGCTCGTCATTTTTATTTTGGTTTCTTGATTTTATTTTTATTTAAGTTTCGTTCCTTATTCATTCTGTCTATTTTTTCTTTTTTACTAGAGCGTTATCTAGTCTTAAATTACTTTTCGCTTTAATTCTTGAATTTTTTATTTCTCTCTTCATGCTATGATTTTTTTTTTATCTTAGTTCGCTTTTTGTTCTTTATTAATCTTTCATTCTTTTCATTATTCGTGTTTTATCTACTCCTAAATTCAGATTCTTCTTAATTCCCGATTTTACTATTTTGCGCTCTCTTATATATGCTTTTCTAATTCACAATTTATTTTTAAGCATGTTCTCTTTTTCTCAATTAATTTTCCATATTTTTTTTTTACTTCTCAGTGTTATAGTTTTGTATTTTTCGTAAATGTCATTTTGATTTTATTTTTAAAATTTCATATGTGAATGATCACTTCTGAAATATTTTTATTTTACTCGTATTTTATCCTTTTTAAATTCATTACATTTCATTCATTCAACGCTTCAGATTTCTTCCATTTATTTCTTTTAATTCAATCTATTTTTTTTTTCATTAATTCTATTCATTCCTCATTTCCTTCTTCATTCTCTTTTCATTTTGAAATTCATTCATTCGTTATATTTAATTCTGTTCAACTCATCGATCCTTTTATTTTAATTCATGCTTATATCCTCCTCACTTCTTTAGTGTTCTAATTTATTTAATGTATAAAAAAAAAATCAATCCATTAAAAAACTAATCAAACGCTTGTCACGAAAGTCAGAATTTCACTGAAACTACGACGAAGTTTTTTCGTGATTCATCTCTCACTCACACGAAGGTTGATATTAGAGTTTGTAGAAACTATGAAAAAGTTTTGACGATATACATATTCTCTTAATTGAGTACACTTGGAGTATTTGTGTCTTTATATGCTTGCTTTTGTTTGTTTGTTTTGTTTATCGCATTAGTTTCTAATTATTATTTGTTCTTTATATATATTTCTTTGTTTACTTCATATTTGTTTATCTGTATTTGTTTATTCTTTTGTTCTATTATTTATATTTGCCTTGATTAATTAGTTCACATATAAAAGAGTAATTTAGTCAGTTATTTTCATATCTATTTCATGATTTATTCACTTAAATATTTATTTATTGAGCGATGCCCACGCCTAAATCCCATGAACGTCCTACCTCATAAAATGCTGTAACTTCTTCAATGCATGGTCGGTCAACTTAAATGAGCCAGTTTGTTCAGCCTCTGTCATTATGTCTGATCGCGGTTCTGTTGTTTAGTGTGTTGGGATTTTCTATATTCTATTCCGCTGTTCGTATCAAACATAGAGTGTGATAATTTCATCCCATAAGAAAGAATTGCTACCTTGGTATTCCTTGCGTAAAACAGAATCGAATATGAACAGTTAAGTATTTGATCTAAGTCTATCTATCTATCTACATTCATGGCCCTATTTCCCTTGTAAAGGAGATGGCTGAACAAAGAAACACGCATTCACCGAGATCCACACATACCTCAACCACTTCTCTTAGCACCTTGGGGATAAAAGGTTCCCACACTTTCCCCCTTATCGCCTTGCTTGGGTCAACCACCAGGCAGGCGGGCAAGGATATTCTACAGTGAAGCCCAAGACCTGCAGCTGGTTTATTCCCACCGCCTCATCACATGGTAACTCCCCTCACACCCGTTCATCACAGTTTACTGAGCTAGGAGGTGCGATATATCCCTAATTTTCATACGTATACATATAAAAACAAGAATAAAACTTATATGGGCAATGCAAAGAAACAATCAGGTATTTCAGCATTCGTTAGGAAATATGCGAGAAAATAAAGCAGGGTTTTGTGTGCCATTTGTCACAGGATAAATACCTCTGTT
This sequence comes from Halocaridina rubra, assembly GCA_037179515.1. Lineage (NCBI taxonomy): Eukaryota > Metazoa > Arthropoda > Malacostraca > Decapoda > Atyidae > Halocaridina > Halocaridina rubra. The sequence continues at coordinate 2,753 of JAXCGZ010013624.1, forward strand.
TCTTTCGTTGCATATCAGACAAAGAAGACGCATTTCCTTCATTGCTACTAAATAGCTAGCGATATTAATTTCGTGTGTTTCACGCTCCAAAGAATTCGAGCGTAGTTTTCAGTTGTCTATTGAATAAACTCGATTCATTAAAGCCATATCTTGAAGGTGGTATAATATATGTTATGATGTAAATTCTTTTTCTTCTCTGCAACATTTCTTGACGACAGAAAGGGACGTTTCTCATTCAGTGCCACCAAGTGCTTCGATATCTCTTTGGTTCGTGAAACGCTCCAGATAAATTGTGCACAGTTTTCAGTAATCGACTGCTCAAATTTGATAAAATTGAAGCAAGGTTTAAGGGTGATATAAACTATTTCTCCCTGAGGGGAGGGGGTAAGAATTCTTCCTCCTTGTTCCCCTGCGATTAGTAAAGTTCGACTAATTTGGATGGAGCGAGGGGACTGGAAATCCCCTCCTTTGTATTTTCTTTCTGCACAGTCAAGCCACCCCCTTATAAGAAGTAATGTGGTATTGTTATATAGACATAGATAGGCATACCATTATAATAAAGGCATCTGTTTTTATGCATTTTATCAAGGCGAGAAGGACGTCTCTCATTTGTTGAAAATAAGTCACTCTTAGACATTCATTGGGTGTGCATCACGCTCCAAAGCAACCGAGTTCAGTCTTCAGCATTTGAGAGTGAAAGTCCTTGGATATGAAGAGGTCTTTGAATTTGGTATGTACCATAGTAAAAATCACCACATTTTCTATGCATTATATAAAGCTCAAAGGGATGTTTTTCATTCATGGCCAATAAGTACCTCAATATTTACTTAGAGTATGTCATACTACAAAGAAAATTAGAACATATTTTACCAGTTAATATGACAAAGCCTAGAGTTGTTGCATCTGGTCTGTATTGTATAATGATTGCCTCTGCTCTTATTTAGTTTTACGTAGAAGATGCTTATCATTCATGGACAATGAGTACATCTAGATGGTGTGTGTGTCACGAACTAAATAGAACATAATCGTAAGTATACATTAGAAAAAAAGAGAAAATAATCTGCTTTGAAATTGGTACATGTCAGTCTATATATACCTGTTACTATGTAAAATTTCCAGCCAAAGATGTTTCTGTTTCACTGGAAATCAGTAACCCAACATCAATGTGGCATTTAATTAGAAAATTAAATAATGGCAATTTTCATATGCTATTATTTACAAGGTCACATTTCGTTGGAATATAACATTGCATTTTCTGCATTTTTGATCATTGTTTCCTGGTGGACCTTATAGCTTATATTTGCCATACTTAGGAATGAATGCATTCTATCTGAATGCCACTAATGTTCATATAACAGATTTCCCAACCTCACTCTGGCTTCATTTTCGCATTTAATTCAATTCCCAATCTCAATCGGGCTATACAATAACCAAATAAGCACATTACATATGTGAAAACATGAATATATATATATATGTGTGTGTGTGTGTGTGTGTGTGTGTGTGTGTGTGTGTGTGTGTGTGTGTGTGTGTGTGTGTGTGTGTGTGTGTGTGTGTGTGTGTGTGTGTGTGTGTGTGTGTGTGTGTGTGTGTGTGTGTGTGTGTGTGTGTGTGTGTGTGTGTGTGTGTGTGTGTGTGTGTGTGTGTGTGTGTGTGTGTGTGTGTGTGTGTGTGTGTGTGTGTGTGTGTGTGTGTGTGTGTGTGTGTGTGTGTGTGTGTGTGTGTGTGTGTGTGTGTGTGTGTGTGTGTGTGTGTGTGTGTGTGTGTGTGTGTGTGTGTGTGTGTGTGTGTGTGTGTGTGTGTGTGTGTGTGTGTGTGTGTGTGTGTGTGTGTGTGTGTGTGTGTGTGTGTGTGTGTGTGTGTGTGTGTGTGTGTGTGTGTGTGTGTGTGTGTGTGTGTGTGTGTGTGTGTGTGTGTGTGTGTGTGTGTGTGTGTGTGTGTGTGTGTGTGTGTGTGTGTGTGTGTGTGTGTGTGTGTGTGTGTGTGTGTGTGTGTGTGTGTGTGTGTGTGTGTGTGTGTGTGTGTGTGTGTGTGTGTGTGTGTGTGTGTGTGTGTGTGTGTGTGTGTGTGTGTGTGTGTGTGTGTGTGTGTGTGTGTGTGTGTGTGTGTGTGTGTGTGTGTGTGTGTGTGTGTGTGTGTGTGTGTGTGTGTGTGTGTGTGTGTGTGTGTGTGTGTGTGTGTGTGTGTGTGTGTGTGTGTGTGTGTGTGTGTGTGTGTGTGTGTGTGTGTGTGTGTGTGTGTGTGTGTGTGTGTGTGTGTGTGTGTGTCGTCGTGCGCGCGCGCGCGCGCGTCGTCGTGTGTGTATCGTATGTATATATATATATATATATATATATATATATATATATATATATATATATATATATATATATATATATATATATAAATATATACAAAAAACATACAAAACTACGTATAAACTGTCTTTTTCCTTAATATTAATAGCCAATCCAGTAGATTTGAAAATAAACCAAAAAAATTTTTCTTGGAAAGAAATTAAAACTATTTACCCAGCTACCTACAGTCTCTTTTCTTATCTGTCTCACTCGTGTTTGATCTTGATAAAAATAATATATATATATATATATATATATATATATATATATATATATATATATATATATATATATATATATATATATATATATATAGTTATTTTAGATAGATGTTAATATTATTATTATTATTATTATTATTATTATTATTATTATTATTATTATTATTATTATTATTATTATTATTATTATTATACGGATAAATCGCATTTTATTTTCTCTTTTGTTTTACGTTATAGTTCAAGTACGTTCTAGTAACATTTCAGTTATATTGAATTACGAAAAGGCGATGATGTGTTCTTCAAGAATTAATGAGTAAATTTGATCAATAATTAAATATTTTTAAAAGTCGAATAAGAATAACTTTTGAGGTGAATGTCATCTAAGTGTTATTAGTGTTTCTGAAGAGAGATATTAATTTTTTTTTTATTGATTATGAAGTCAAAGAGGTTTTGTTGCAAATATAAGCAAATTTGTCATAGTTCAAGGTATATTAAATTGGTTTAGCAAATTGGACTACACGCAAATATTGATACTAATAACTGTTATAACCTAAGGCAGTTTAGTGGCGAAAACATTTTTAACTTTTTGCCCCCTCGCTGAATATAACGCAGGTGATTTACAATAAATGAGTTCGTGAATTTCAGTTGATTAACAAATCATGTGAAGTACGAATGTGGCAACAATATTTGGAATACAAAATTAATGAAAGAAAATAGAATAATTGAACTAGCAATAGAGAGAGAGAGAGAGAGAGAGAGAGGAGAGAGAGAGGAGAGAGAGAGAGAGAGAGAGAGAGAGAGAGAGAGAGAGAGAGAGAGAGAGAGTAAAAAAAAGTCAAAAGTCAAACTTTATTCCATCAAAAATGGCTATTACATGATAATTACTCTAATTACAAATGTAAAATGTCAAAATGAAACTTTGAATAGAAATTCTTTGGCATTTAGATAGGCCTTATAAAATTTGTAAAGCACATGATTGAAATATTTACACATTAAGAGAATGAGAGAGAGAGAGAGAGAGAGAGAGAGAGAGAGAGAGAGAGAGAGAGAGAGAGAGAGAGAGAGAGAGAGAGAGAGAGAGAGAGAGAGAGAGAGAGAGAGAGAGAGAGAGAGAGAGAGAAATTCGTGCGGATTTGCGTGAGTGGTTAGCACGATATGTCAGGGAGAGAAGGCAAGGCTAGGGTTAAGGAAATAGTTTGAACTGAGCTACTTGAAACTGGTTTCTAAACACAAAATTCACTTCGCTTTTATGGACTCTACAAACAGCAGGGGGCGCGCATGAAGACCTAAGACCTGATATCACAAAAAAAATGATAAATTAGGTAAGCAATTTATTAAAACGTAACGTAACCTAACATAATCTAATCTAACGTAACTTAACCTAATCGAGGAATTAAGACCTATCAAAATTTCAGGTCCCAATTCTTACTGAATTTCCTGCAGGGAAAAGCAAAAAGTGTCAAAAATCAAGCTTTAGAAAAATTCGAGTTAAGCTTGAACTAAAACGGTTAATTAAGAAGAAGAATTAGAAGAAGAATATCCTGTCTTTTTTCTTTAATCATTTGTCTGCAAGAGAAAATTGTTTAAATATTTATGTACTTTCTTCACAGTGATGAACTTTTCATTATCACATAAGAATGTGTATATATATTGTTTATATATATATTTTTTTTATTATTTCTATTCTTTGACTTTTTTCAACATTTCTTGATCATCCCTCTCATATCGCACTTCCTTCTTCCATTAATTAATTACATCGTGCTTCATTATTCTCTATTACGTGTTTTTATATAAGCATAAGCAAGATGAAAAAATTATTATTGTGTAAATACACTTAAAATAATGCGTTCTTTTGTTTTCGTAATCCTGCATTTGATATATTTTTATTCCAGTATTTTTCTTTCTTTCGAGTCCCCTTACAATGCTACACATGAGACAGAAAGGAAATGGATTTTTAGGTAACTGGTTTTTTATTTCTTGTTTGATTCTTACATTCACACTTATTTTTTCGTGCAGTTTATGTTTTGTTTGCCAATGCTATTAGTTGATGCAGTGCTATTATGTTGTCATACACATTATCATCATTATTTATCTTTATAAGATTATGACTGAAATATAATATTAATAATAATAATATTAATAATAATAATAATAATAATAATAATAATAATAATAGTAATAATGATAAAAATAATAATAATAATAATAATGATAATAATAATAATAATAATAATAATAATAATAATAATAATAATAATAATAATAATAATAATAATAATAATAATAATAATAGTAATAATAATAATAATAATAATAATAATAATAATAATAATAATAATAATAATAATAATAATAATAATAGTAATAATAATAATAATAATAATAATAATAATAATAATAATAATAATAATAATAATAATAATTACTGATAATGATGACGATGATGATGATAATAATAATAATAATAATAATAGTAATAATAATAATAATAATAATAATAATAATAATAATAATAATAATAATAATAATAATAATAATAATAATAATAATAATAATAATAATAATAATAATAATAATAAATATAATAATAATAATAATAATAATAATAATAATAATGATAATAATAATAATAATAATAATAATAATAATAATAATAATAATAATAATAATAATAATAATAATAGTAATAATAATAGTAATAATAATATTAATAATAATACTAATAATAATAATAACAATAATAACAATAATAATAATAATAATAATAATAATAAAAATAATAATAATAATAATAATAATAATAATAATAATAATAATAATAATAATAATAATAATAATAATTTGTTGCGTTGGGTGACTTGAACGCTAAAGTGGGTGATGGAGTGGTAAAAGGTGTTGTAGGAAAGTATGGGGTACCAGGTGGGAATGAGAGTGGCGAGAGACTGTTAGATATGTGTGTGGAGCAAGAGTTGGTGATAGGTAATAGTTTTTTCGAGAAGAAGTTAATAAATAAGTATACATGGATGAGAGTGGCAAATGGAATAGTGAAAGAAAGAGCATTGTTGGATTATGTGTTGGTAGCAAAGAGCATGATTGGTAGAGTGAAAGATGTTCATGCATTTAGGGATGTGGCTGCTGGGATGTTTGATCATTTTTTGGTTGAAGCAAAAGTGGTAGTAGCAAAAGAGTGGGGAAATAGAGTGGGGGGATGTAGAAGGGAAACAGTGAAGGTGGAAGAGTTGAAAAAGCCAGAGAAGAGACAGGAATATCAGGACAGGTTGAAAGTGGCATATGACAGGGTGAAAGAAAGAGAAGTTGGGGAGTTAGAGGAGGAATGGGGGTTGATGAAAGAAGGTTTTGTGGGACATGAAAGTGATGTGTGTGGAAAGATGTTTGTCGGAGGTAGCATGAGGAGGGGCTGCGAGTGGTGGAATGATGGGGTGAAAATGAAGGTGGAGGAGAAAAAGAGGGCTTTTGAGGAATGGTTGCAGTGTAAAAGTAGGGAGAAGTATGAAAGATATAGGGAGAAAAATATGGAAACCAAGTAGAAGGTAGAGGAAGAGAAGAGGTTGGCAAATGTTAGGTGGGGACAGGATTTTAGTAGGTCATATGAGGAGAATAAAATGAAGTTTTGGTAAGAAGTGAAGAGAGTAAGGAATGGTGAATCGAGGATGGAAGAGACATTGAAAGATGTGAATGAACAGATGTTAAGAGGGACCGATGCAAGGAAAAGATGGGCAGAATATTTTGAGTGCTTGCTGAATGTTGAGGAAGATAGAGAGGCAGCTATAGTGGCAGTGGGGGGTGTTCAAGTGCCAGTAATGGGAGATGAAAATAAGAGAGAGATTACAAGAGAGGAGGTGAAAAGGGCATTGTATGAAGTGAAAGCAGGTAAGTCACATGGAATGGATGGTGTGAGAGCGGAAATGTTGAAAGAAGGGTGTGTGACTGCATTAGAATGGTTAGTGAGAGTGTTTAATATATGCTTTATATTGTCAATGGTGCCAGTGGAATGGGTGATTGCTTGTATAGTGCCCCTATACAAAGGTAAGGGAGATGTGTATGAATACAGTAATTTTAGGGGTATAAGTATGTTGAGTGTGGTAGGAAAAGTGGATGGTTGAATACTGGTTAATAGGATTAGGGATAAGACAGAAAATGTGATCGCGGAAGTGCAGAGTGGTTTTAAGAGAGGAAGAGGTTGTATAGATCAGAGTTTTATAGTTAGGCAGTTATGTGAGAAATATTTAGCAAAGGGTAAGGATGTGTATTTTGCATTTTTGGATCTGGATAAAGCGTATGATAGAGTTGATAGAGAGGCAATGTGGAATGTTTTGAGCTTATGTGGAATTAATGGTAAATTGTTGCATGCAGTGAAGAGTGTATGAGCGCAGTAGAGCTTGTGTTAATGTAGGGAATGAAGTGAGTGAGTGGTTTCCAGTGAGCGTGGGACTGAGATAGGGATGTGTGATGTCACCATGGCTGTTCAATTTGTATATTGATGGAGTTGTAAGAGAGGTGAATGAGCGAGTGCGTGGTCGAGGTTTGAGAATGGTAGATGGGGATGATAACGAGTGGGAGCTGAATCAGTTGCTGTTTGCAGATGATACTGTGGTGGTGGCAGATTCAGAGGAAAAGCTGTCAGTTATTGTCAGGATTTGGAATGGTGTGTGAGAGAAGGAAGTTGCGGGTGAATGTGGGGAAGAGTAAGGTTATGAGGTGTACAAGAAATGAGGAAGGTGCTGGATTGAATGTTATGTTGAATGGAGAGACACTCCAGGAAGTTGATCAGTTTGAGTATTTAGACTCGGTTATAGCTGCAAATGGTGGAGTGGAAGCAGATGTGTGTTACAGAGTAAATGAAGGATGTAAAGTGTTGGGTGCGTTGAAAGGAGTGATGAAGAATAGAAGGTTGGAAATGAATGTTAAGAAAGTTTTGTATGAAAAAGTGCTTGTGCCAACTGTGATGTATGGATCAGAGTTATGGGGTATGAAAGTAAGTGAGAGACGGAAACTAAATGTGTTTGAGATGATATGCCTGAGGAGTATGATTGGTGTATCTCGGTTGAATAGGGTTAGGAATGAAGTGGTGAAAGCAAGAACGGGTGTGAGGAGAGGAATTGCAGCCAGAGTAGATATGAATGTTCTGAGATGGTTTGGCCATGTGGAAAGGATGGATGAGGAGAGACTGCTGAAAAAGGTGATGAATGCGAGAGTTGATGGCAGAAATGCTAGAGGGAGGCCTAGGTTTGGATGGATGGATGGAGTAAGGAGAGCCCTGAATGATAGCAGAATGGATGTGAGGGAAGCAAGCGAGTGTGCTAGGAATAGGAATGAGTGGCGAGCGATTGTGACGCAGTTCTGATGGGCATCTGCTGTTACCACGGGGCTGCATCTTACAGAGGTACCCCTGTGGTAGGGGCAGTAGGAGGAATTGGCACTTGTGAAGCGACACAGGTTGTGGAAGAGCCGGGAGGATGGGCTGTGGCACTCCAGCAGTGCCATCTGAACGGTCGCTAGCCCCCTCGTCATTGCCCATAGAGCAAAGTAATCCCCTTATTGTTTTCTCTCTTTGATGTCGGCTACCCGTTAATTAAAGGGGGAAACAGCCAAGGTAGGCAGATAGAATAAAATAATAATAATAATGATAATAATGATAATAATAATAATAATAATAATAATAATAATAATAATAATAATAATAATAATAATAAAAATAACAACAATAATAATTATTTTGATAATATTAATAATAATAATAATAATAAAATAATAATAATAATAATAATAATAATAATAATAATAATAATAATGATAATAAGAATATTAATAATAATAATAATGATAATGATGATGATGATGATGATGATGATGATGATAATAATAATGATAATAGTAATAATAATAATGATAATAATAATAACAGTAATAAGAAAAATAATAATAATAATAATAATAATAATAATAATAATAATAATAATAATAATAATAATGATAATAATAATAATAATAATAATGACAATAATAATAATAGTAATAATAATAATAATAATAATAATAATAATAATAATAATAATAATAGTAATAATAATAATAATAATAATAATAATAATAATAATAATAATAATAATAATAATAATAATAATAATAATAATAATAATAGTAATAATAATAATAATAATAATAATAATAATTCTAATAAGTAATAATAATCATAGAAATTATAATAATAATAGTGGCAGGTTGCTTTATTTTGCTAATGAGAATTTTCATCTCTGGGAAATTAGCTTTGCTGAATTAGATCAAGTTCTTAATTACTTTCCACTAATGATCCTTCGTATCTTCTATTTCATATTGCTTTTTTTATTATTTTATTGTTCTTTAATCATTGGCACGTGATATGCGATTTCTTATGTCACTTTTATTACTGAAGAGTGAGTGGGATGGATAATAATAATGATAATAATAATAATAATAATAATAATAATAATAATAATAATAATAATAATAATAATAATAATAATAATAATAATAATAATAAGAAAAAACAAAGAATGATAATAGTAATGCAGAGTAACTGATGCTAGCCTATAAACTATTATTAAGGCCTCACACCACATAACATTTCATACTATCCCTGATCTAGTAGATGTCATTTACGTTTACCATTTGCAGGTTGTTCTCCACATATCAACTATATTCTGTGTGATAGGCTATTATTAACTTGATCCATAAACGGCCCTCGAATCCCAAGGGGGAATATGATATTTCGTCGGTTTTAAGATATCCAATATCCTTTGACATTTCATTGGGAGCAGATGGTCGACGAATGGATGAAGCTTCATTAGTAATTTTCCAGAGGCGATGGCATTGTGATGTATATGAGACGTTTGAAACATGAACATTTGGCAGTAACTGTAAAGAAAATGCACATTTAGCTAAGAAATATACGTGAAACTGTATACAAGATAATTCAAGCTTCAGTTTCTGTTACTGAACATGGAATCATGAACAATTTGAGGGCTGTAGCAATGGAAGGAAAATAGAGTATTATGTCTGAAAATTTCATTGCATCTTAAGAGTAAGACCAATTAGAAACAAAGGTATTGTAATAAGAAATTCATTAAATTTAGAATATAAAACCTATTTAATATAGAGTGTGAAACCATAAGGTAAGTATTATTTAGGATT
>JAXCGZ010013624.1:22500-25000 GCA_037179515.1 Halocaridina rubra
ATTTGACAGGTAGGGTGTCTGGGGTTGATAGGGGGAGGGCGAGAGGTGTGGCATTATGGGTGAGTGAATGGATGGTATATAAGGTAGTGGAATGGAAAGAAGTGTCATCTAGGCTTATGTGGTTGAGGGCTAGGATAGATAGGGAATGTTGGGCTTTTCTTAGTGCGTATGGGCGAGGATGTGAGAGAAGTGAGGAAGATCTGGATGAATTCTGGAATGAGTTAACTAGGTGTGTGGATGGTCTGAGTAGAAGGAACTATGTAGTTGTGTTGGGTGACTTGAATACCAGAGTGGGTGATTTAGAGGTAGAAGGTGTTGAAGGAAAGTATGGGGTACCAGGTGGGAATGAGAGTTGCGAGAGACTGTTAGATATGTGTGTGGAGCAAGAGTTGGTGATAGGTAATAGTTATTTCAAGAAGTTAATAAATAAGTATACATGGATGAGAGTGGCAAATGGAAGTGTGAAAGAAAGAACATTGAAGGATTATGTGCTGGTAGCAAAGATGATTGGTAGAGTGAAAGATGTGCATGAATTTAGGGGTGTGGCTGCTGGGATGTTTGATCATTTTTTGGTTGAATCAAAAGTGGTACTAGCAAAAGAGTGGGGAAATAGAGTGGGGGGGATGTAGAAGGGATATGGTGAAGGTGGAAGAGTTGAAAAAGCCAGAGAAGAGACAAGAATATCAGGACAGGTTGAGAGTGGCATATGACAGGGTGAAAGAAAGTGAAGATGGGGGAGTTAGAGGAGGAATGGGGGTTGATGAAAGAATGTTTTGTGGGACACGCAAGTGAGGTTTGTTGGAAGTGGTATGAGGAGGGGCAACGAGTGGTGGAATGAAGGAATGAAAATGAAGGTGGAAGAGAAAAAGAGGGCTTTTGAGGAATGGCTGCAGTGTAAAAGTAGGGAGAAGTATGAAAGATATAGGGAGAAAAATGTGGAAACCAAGCGGAAGGTAGAGGAAGAGAAGAGGTTGGCAAATGTTAGGTGGGGACATGATTTTAGTAGGTCATATGAGGAGAATAAAAAGAAGTTTTGGAAAGAAGTGAAGAGAGCAAGGAATGGTGGATCGAGGATGGAAGAGACAGTGAAAAATGTGAATGAACAGATGTTAAGAGGGAACGATGCAAGGAAAAGATGGGCAAAATATTTTGAGTGCTTGCTGCATATTGGGGAAGATATAGAGGCAGCTATAGTGGCAGTGGGGGGTGTTCAAGTGCCAGTAATGGGAGATGAAAATGAGAGAGAGATTACAAGAGAGGAGGTAAAAAGGGCATTGTATGAAGCGAAAGCAGGTAAAGCACCTGGGATGGGTGGTGTGAGAGCAGAGATGTTGAAAGAAGGGGGTGTGACTGCATTAGAATGGTTAGTGAGAGTGTTTAATATATGCTTTATGTTGTCAATGGTGCCAGTGGAATGGGTGATTGCCTGTATAGTGCCCCTATACAAGGGTAAGGGAGATGTGTATGAATGCAGTAATTTTAGGGGTATAAGTATGTTGAGTGTGGTAGGAAAAGTATATGGTAGGATACTGACTAATAGGATTAAGGATAAGACAGAAAATGTGACCGCGAAAGTGCAGAGTGGTTTTAGGAGAGGAAGAGGTTGTATAGATCAGACTTTTATTGTTAGGCAATTATGTGAGAAATATGTAGCAAAGGGTAAGGATGTGTTTTTGCATTTTTGGATCTGGAGAAAGCATATGATAAAGTTGACAGAGAGGCAATGTGGAATGCTTTGAGATTATATGGAATTAGTGATAAATTGTTGCAGTCAGTGAAGAGTTTGTATGAGGGCAGCAGAGCTTGTGTTAGGGTAGGGACTGAAGTGAGTGAATGGTTTCCAGTGAGTGTGGGACTGAGATAGGGATGTGTGATGTCACCATGGCTGTTCAATTTGTATATTGATGGAGTCGTAAGAGAGGTGAATGAGCGAGTGCAATATCGAGGTTTGAGAATGGTAGATATGGATGATAACGAGTGGGAGCTGAATCAGTTGCTGTTTGGAGAAAATACTGTGGTGGTGGCAGATTCAAAGAAGAAGCTGTGTCAGTTAGTGTCAGAAATTGGAATGGTGCGTGAGAGAAGGAAGTTGCGAGTGTATGTTGGAAAGAGTAAGGTCATGAGGTGTAGAAGAAATGAGGATGGTGCTGGATTGAATGTTATGCTAAATGGAGAGACACTTGAGGAAGTTGATCAGTTTAAATATTTAGACTCGGTTATAGCTACTAATGGTGGAGTGGAAGCAGATGTGTGTCACAGAGTGAATGAAGGATGTGAAGTGTTAGGTGCTTTGAAAGGAGTGATGAAGAATAGAGAGTTGGAAATAAATGCTAAGAAAGTTTTGTATGAGAAACTGGTTGTGCCAAATGTGATGTATGGATCAGAGTTATGGGGTATGAAAGTAAGTGAGAGATGGAGACTACATGTGTTTGAGATGAAGTACCTGAGGAGTATGATTGGTGTATCTCGGTTGGGTAGGGTTAGGAATGAAGTGGTGAGA
>JAXCGZ010013624.1:55000-57500 GCA_037179515.1 Halocaridina rubra
AATGGAATGGATGATTGCTTGTATAGTGCCCCTATACAAAGGTAAGGGAGATGTGTATGAATGTAGTAATTTTAGGGATATAAGTTTGTTGAGTGTGGTAGGAAAAGTGTATGGTAGGATACTGGTTAATAGGATTAGGGATAAGACAGAAAATGTGATCGCGGAAGTGCAGAGTGGTTTTAGGAGAGGTAGAGGCTGTATAGATCAGATTTTTATAGTTAGGCAGTTATGTGAGAAATATTTAGCAAAGGGTAAGGATGAGTATTTTGCATTTTTGGATCTGGAGAAAGCGTATGATAGAGTTGATATAGAGGCAATGTGGAATGTTTTGAGATTATATGAAATTAATGGTAAATTGCTACTTGCAGTGAAGAGTTTGTATGAGGTCAGTAGAGCTTGTGTTAATGTAGGGAATGAAGTGAGTGAGTGGTTTTCAGTGAGTGTGGGACTGAGACTGGGATGTGTGATGTCACCATGGCTGTTCAATTTGTATACTGATGGAGTTGTAAGAGAGGTGAATGAGCTAGTGCATGGTAGAGGTTTGAGAATGGTAGATGGAGATGATAACGAGTGGGAGCTGAATCAGTTGCTGTTTGCAGATTATACTGTGGTGGTGGCAGATTCAGGGGAGAAGCCGTGTCAGTTAGTGTCAGAATTTGGAATGGTGTGTGAGAGAAGGAAGTTGCGAGTGAATGTGGGAAAGAGTAAGGTTATGAGGTGCAGAAGAAATGAGGATGGTGCTGGATTGAATGTTATGTTGAATGGAGAGACACTTGAGGTGGTTGATCAGTTTAAGTATTTAGGCTCGGTTATAACTGCAAATGGTGGAGTGGAAGCAGATGTGTGTCACAGAGTGAATGACGGATGTAAAGTGTTGGGTGCATTGAAAAGAGTGATGAAAAATAGAGGGTTGAAAATGAATGTTAAGAAAGTTTTTTTATGAGAAAGGGGTTGTGCCAACTGTGCTGTGTGGATCAGAGTTATGGGGTATGAAAGTAAGTGAGAAACGGAAACTAGATGTGTTTGAGATGAAATGCCTGAGGAGTGTGATTGGTGTATCTCGGTTGGATAGGGTTAGGAATGAAGTGGTGAGAGCAAGAATGGGTGTGAGGAGATAAATTGCAGCCAGAGTAGATATGAATGTTCTGAGATGGTTTGGCTATGTGGAAAGGATGGATGAGGAAAGACTGCTGAAAAAGATGATGAATGCGAGAGTTGATGGGAGAAATGCTAGAGGGAGGCCTAGGTTTGGATGGATGGATGGAGTAAGGAAAGCCCTGAATGATAGGAGGATGGATGTGAGGGAAGCAAGCGAGTGTGCTAGGAATAGGAATGAGTGGCGAGCGATTGTGACGCAGCTCTGATGGGTATCTACTGTTACCAACGGGGCTGCATCTTACAGAGGTATCCCAGTGGTAGGGACAGTAGGGTAATTGGCAGTTGTGAAGCGATACAGGTTGTGGAAGAGCCGGGAGGATGGGCTGTGGCACTCCAGCAGTGCCATATGAATGGTCACTAGCTCCTTTGTCATTGCCCATAGAGCAAAGTAATCCCCTTATTGTTTCCTTTTTTTTATGTCCGCTACCCCCAATTAAAGGGGGAAACAGGCAAGGTAGATAAAATAGAATATTGTATGCTTTCATTTCATCTAATTTTCTCCAAATATAAGTTTCCAGAGTGACTCTCTGACATCCTACACTCCAAAAATGGGGCCAAAACGTCTGAAGCAAAATCTTCCTAAGCCAAGTGCAAGCTTGAAAACGCACCTCAAGCAGCTTGCCATAGGATTATATATTCTTATATTTATTGGACAAACAGACTGCCAAATACTATATGGTGTCCCAGGAGAAATAGCCAACATACCTTTCATGACCCTTCAGGTAGCTTCTAGGATCATATGTGCACATGCTTGCCATATGTACGGCTGCATCACTTTTTCTTTCAAAGGTAAGTCCAAACAATTACTGCATACAAGAGATAAGCCTCCTCCAAACTCTCATTTAGTTGTGTGTCTAGAGGGAATTGCAGACAGTAGGGTCATCCAGAGTACATTGTTTCAGCTGCAAGTCCAGTAAGAAAAGTTTGAATAAAGCAGTTTTTCTTGAAATCCCTCGTAAGGTAAATTCGGGTGGAACCTACAAGTATTATTCAATAGCCAAAAATATCTAATTTTAGAAAAAACTTGAGAAACACCTTCCAGGAGTAGGCAATATTCTTGATGGATATTCTTAATGGTCTCTATATTATGAACTGCTACACATAGTCCAGCTTATAAGAGCAGACCATGTGATGGAGCGGTTGGGGTCAATAAGCAGCGGTTGTCGGGTTCACTGTAGAATATCCTTGCCCGCCTACCTTTGTGGGTGACCCATGCAGGGTAGTAGGGGGGAATGTGGCAAGCCTTTATCCCCAAGAAACTAAGAGGAATTGTTTAGGAATGTATGGATCGTGGTGAATGCGTGTTTCTTGGCTCGGCCACCTCCTTTACAAGGGGGAATGA
>JAXCGZ010013624.1:62500-70000 GCA_037179515.1 Halocaridina rubra
ACGCATTCTAACTGAATGCCACTATGTTCATATTACAGATTCCCCAACCTCACTCGTGGCTTCATTTTAGCATTTAATTCAATTCCCAATCTCATTCGGGCCATGAAATTATCAAATAAGCACATTACATATGTGAAAATATGAATATTTTTTTTTTTTTACCCCGACCGGGACTCGAACCTAGGACTTATGATTACTAAGTCAAGGCGCTACCACTACACCACAGAAGGTTAAAAGGAATCCAACCTTATAGCTTATATCTGCTATACTTAGGAATGAACGCATTCTAACTGAATGCCACTATGTTCATATTACAGATTCCCCAACCTCACTCGTGGCTTCATTTTAGCATTTAATTCAATTCCCAATCTCATTCGGGCCATGAAATTATCAAATAAGCACATTACATATGTGAAAATATGAAACATTTTTTTTTACCCCGACCGGGACTCGAACCTAGGACTTATGATTACTAAGTCAAGGTGCTACCACTACACCACAGAAGGTTAAAAGGAATCCAACCTTATAGCTTATATCTGCTATACTTAGGAATGAACGCATTCTAACTGAATGCCACTATGTTCATATTACAGATTCCCCAACCTCACTCGTGGCTTCATTTTAGCATTTAATTCAATTCCCAATCTCATTCGGGCCATGAAATTATCAAATAAGCACATTACATATGTGAAAATATGAATAATTTTTTTTGTGTTTTTTACCCCGACCGGGACTCGAACCTAGGACTTATGATTACTAAGTCAAGGTGCTACCACTACACCACTGAAGGTTAAAAGGAATCCAACCTTACTTGCTTATATCTGCTCTACTTAGGAATGAACGCATTCTAACTGAATGCCACTATGTTCATATTACAGATTCCTCAACCTCACTCGTGGCTTCATTTTAGCATTTAATTCAATTCCCAATCTCGTTCGGGCCATGAAATTATCAAATAAGCACATTACATATGTGAAAATATGAATCTTTTTTTTTTTTTTACCCCGACCGGGACTCGAACCTAGGACTTATGATTACTAAGTCAAGGCGCTACCACTACACCACAGAAGGTTAAAAGGAATCCAACCTTATAGCTTATATCTGCTATACTTAGGAATGAACGCATTCTAACTGAATGCCACTATTTTCATATTACAGATTCCCCAACCTCACTCGTGGCTTCATTTTAGCATTTAATTCAATTCCCAATCTCATTCGGGCCATGAAATTATCAAATAAGCACATTACATATGTGAAAATATGAATCATTTTTTTTTATCCGGACCGGGACTCGAACCTAGGTAGCGCCTTGACTTAGTAATCATAAGTCCTAGGTTCGAGTCCCGGTCGGGGTAATAAGAAAAAAAAACGATTCATATTTTCACATATGTAATGTGCTTATTTGATAATTTCATGGCCCGAATGAGATTGGGAATTGAATTAAATGCTAAAATGAAGCCACGAGTGAGGTTGGGGAATCTGTAATATGAACATAGTGGCATTCAGTTAGAATGCGTTCATTCCTAAGTATAGCAGATATAAGCTATAAGGTTGGATTCCTTTTAACCTTCTGTGGTGTAGTGGTAGCGCCTTGACTTAATAATCATAAGTCCTAGGTTCGAGTCCCGGTCGGGGTAAAAAAAAAATATTCATATTTTCACATATGTAATGTGCTTATTTGATAATTTCATGGCCCGAATGATATTGGGAATTGAATTAAATGCTAAAATGAAGCCACGAGTGAGGTTGAGGAATCTGTAATATGAACATAGTGGCATTCAGTTAGAATGCGTTCATTCCTAAGTATAGCAGATATAAGCTATAAGGTTGGATTCCTTTTAACCTTCTGTGGTGTGGTGGTAGCTCCTTGACTTAGTAATCATAAGTCCTAGGTTCGAGTCCCGGTCGGGGTAAAAAAAAAAAAAAGATTCATATTTTCACATATGTAATGTGCTTATTTGATAATTTCATGGCCCGAATGAGATTGGGAATTGAATTAAATGCTAAAATGAAGCCACGAGTGAGGTTGGGGAATCTGTAATATGAACATAGTGGCATTCAGTTAGAATGCGTTCATTCCTAAGTATAGCAGATATAAGCTATAAGGTTGGATTCCTTTTAACCTTCTGTGGTGTAGTGGTAGCGCCTTGACTTAGTAATCATAAGTCCTAGGTTCGAGTCCTGGTCGGGGTAAAAAAAAAAAAAAGATTCATATATATATATATATATATATATATATATATATATATATATATATATATATATATATATATATATATATATATATGTATATATATATATATATATATATATATATATATATATATATATATATATATATATATATATATATATATATATATATATATATATATATATATATATATAGATATATATATATATATATATATGTGTGTGTGTGTGTGTGTGTGTGTTTCAACTGAAAATATATATTTTGTAGATCCGAGTGGGAGAAGTAGATGCTGCAAATGGAGATTTCTCATCTTGGGCATTGCTTGCGACATACCAAGGGCCTCATACAACTGGAGGAGGGAGGCTGAACCTCACATCATCTTCTTCAGGCATTCCCGGCAGATATGTCTCCATCTCTAGGGATGCCAGTCTCACAACTGGAGCTCTAAAGCTCTTTGATGTCAAAATATATGTGAGAGGTCACTGACAGGTTATATAAAGGAGTGGCAAGTGTTTCATTCATAAACAGCTTTCTAAAGGAATACTAAATGCACAAGGTTTATATGAACTACCAGTGGTAACAGTGTTACTTTTTGTTATTATTATTATTATTGTTATTATTATTATTATTATTATTATTATTATTATTATTATTATTATTATTATTATTATTATTATTATTATTATTATTATTATTATTATTATTATTATTATAATTATTAATATTATTATTATTATTATTATTATTATTATTTTTATTATTATTATTATTATTATTATTATTATTATTATTATTATTATTATTATTATTATTATTATTATTATTATTGTCGTTGTCATTGTCGTTGTTGGTGTTGGCGTTGGTGTTGTTGTTGTTGTTGCTATATTTTTTTTATTATTATTATCGGTATTCCGTTGCGTTCTAGAGGTGATCTGAATAATTTGAGCAACAAAAATGTGAATCTTGTCTTCTCTTACAAACAATACTATTAAGAATACTTTGATAAGAAACAGCCCCCAGCAAATTAGCAACAAACGCTTCTCCCCAGTGTTTTTCTTTATTCTTTGAGTCTAATGTTTTAGTTATCTTTATGTGTGACACCGAGACAGATAAGAAAATTTCCCCCATTAGTAAAGGCCCAGGCACGAAGAAAACATTAAGACAATTAAAAAGTAGAAGCTTAAGGACAAGGCAGATAACAGTCTGAAAGAACAGTGGAAGAACTGAGGACTAAGAGATATGGGAGGATTAGGCCCTGAGATGACGATGGATCCGCTTTTTGAAGGATGATAGGTTATAAGAATTAGGAAAAACAGAAGGAGGAAGAGAGTTCCAGAGTCTGGAGGTGGATAAGAAGAAGCAGTCTCTGCACCCACCAATCCGCGATCCACAAATCTCCACACAGTACTTGTGAAATGAGGCCACACTTGGCGAGTGTTACGCGGCCTCGGCGGTGGTGGAGGGATGCAACTAGCCAACTCATCAGAGCAGCGATGGAAGTTGTAGAGATAGAAAAAAGAAAGGGATGATAACATACGGCGAAGAAAAAGAGAATCCTGATTAAAAGTACGAGGATGGTCATTAATGAGTCTGACTGCCTTAGATTCAACACTAACAAGAAGATAATATATAAAGATGCACCCCAGATTTGCGAGCAGTATTCTAAGCAGATATGGATTAAACCTTTATAGCTTTGAAGTAGCTGTAAAGAGGAAAAGAAATGACGAAAGCGAAATAGAACTCCTAATTTATTGGATGCAGATTTAGAAATCTGGAGTATGTGGTTCCTCCTAGACAAGTTAAAGACTATTTGGATTCCTAATATCCTAATAGCATTAAGAGGGCAACTTTCGTTAGTTTCGAAGACAAAAAGGCTATAACGAAATAGCCAAAAACTGTCCTAGAGGCATTAAATTTAAGTAAGTTTTGGGTGTCCCACTAAGTTACCCTCTGCAAATCGGAGTTGAGAGTAGAAGAAAAAGTGATGTGGGAGTGATTACGAGTAGCAGATGAAAGTTGTGAATAAAGGACAGAGGGAAAATGAAGGGTGGGATCGTCGGCAAAGGCATGAAGAAGAAAAGAGGATGGGACTGAAGATTGTTGATGAAGAGAAGGAACAGAGTAGCTGAACAAACAAACAAACAAACAAACACACAAACACACAAACAAACATTTATTTCCATTTTTGTACGATGGTTATTCTTCTAAAAGTTAAAGTAACTTATAAGTAGACATGTAATTGAACTAGTAAGTAAGAGGGTAATACATACAGTTAAATTAAATGTAGCTTTCCTAGAAAATAATAATGCTGTAATAAAAATGTTAACAATAATGTTAATAATAAAGTAGTAATAATAATACTCGATACAGTATCGTTATTATCGGCATCATCACCATATTTGTTTTCCTTACAATGAGAATAATTAGTTCTTAACTTAGAGAACAGAAAAGTCGATATCAATATACATATAGAGAGGTTAGTGTTAAGGGAAAATGCATTAAATAATTAATTTTAGTTTATGTGTGAGCAGCAACTATTTGTCCAAAAGTAAACTATATAGTTTGCCTTTGAAAACTGTGAAGGAGGATGCATTTTTAAGATGTTCTGGAATATTGCTCCAGAGTGTTGGCCCTTTAATAGTGATCATCTTTGAACCTGCTTCTGTGTTTGTTCTCTGAATAAAGAGCTCACTGCTCTGTCTTGTGTTGGTTCCTCTTATATCTCTGACTGTTTTTAAATCAAATAGCCAGCTAGGATAATGATGGTCCAAAATTTTGTATACAAAAACATAAATAGCATAAGCGACCTTGTTTTCTGCCCGCAGCCACCCAAGTTTATTGAGAGCTGCTGTGATGTGGTCATATTTTCTTATTCCTCCCAGGGCAACTCGAGCGGCAATTAATAAGCTTCTGTATTCTGTTTATCTGAGTCTTAGTGGTAGCTCCCCAAACAATTGTGCAGTAATTAATGTGACATAGGGCTAGAGATCCAACAACAGTTATTCGAGTGGTAGTCTCAAAATTGTCTTTTATACGTGATAAGTACATTAATGTTCCTGTGACCTTGTTACATACTTTATCTATGTGGGAATCAAACAACATGTAGTTATCAAAGTGAATTCCTAGGTTTTTGACTGTTTTGCTAGGTGTACTAAAATTGCCGTAAAAATTATTTGTTGTGTTTTCTGGAATTTGTGCTATATGGAACCTTGAACCAATAAACATGCATTGTGTTTTACTTTCGTTAATTAACAGCCCAATTTCTTGAAAATAGGTTTTAATTTTTGACAAAGTGTTTTCTGCTCTTAAGGTTAGCTCTGGGAGATTATTAATATCACCACTAAGGAGTAGTTGAGTGTCATCTGCATATTGTACGACTAGACAGTCAGAAATGAAAGAAGCTGGCTCATTTACGTAAATGGAGAAGAGGATAGGACCAAGTACTGATCCCTGTGGAACACCAAATGATAAATTTTTTGGCACAGAGATAATGTTGTTAAGACGTATTGACTGTTTGCGATTAAATAGATACTCTCTAAACCAGCTCGGATCAATATTTAGGTTAACACATATACTTATAAGAATTTCATGGTTTACACTGTCGAAGGCTTTTGATAAGTCTAATAATGCAAGCTGAGATTTTTTTTTTCATATCTATATTATTATAGATACTATTAGTAACTTTGAGCAATGCAGTTTCCGTCGAGAGTTTCGGTCTGAAACTATGTTGGTTAATAGCTAATAGTCTGTTTGGGACGATAGTTTGTCATCTTCTCTGTCCCCCTTTTTATGCAGAGGTATTACATGTGATTTTTTCCAAGAGTCAGGAAACTTTTTAGTACCAATGGAAGTGTTCATAATAGTTAGAATATAAGATACAATCACGGGTAGAGCATCTTTGATGAATTGAAATGGTATACCATCTGGACCATAAAAGCCAGAGTTTCTTAAGCTCTTTATGGTAAGAATTAGGGTAGCACAATCGATAGGATTTATCTTGAAGTACTCTCTTGTGTTTACATTGGGAGAATTGCCATAAAAGTAATTACTATTCACTGAGTTGATGTTTTCTTGTGTTTTCTCATCTGTATTTTTGTCAACGTTAGCAAAATAGTTATTAAAGTTTTCCGCTTTGTCTTTCAACTCCATAATATTTTCATAACTTTCTGGGGTAGTCTTTTCATATTGTATCATACTTCTTATCACTTTCCATGTTGCTGCTGTATCATGTCTAGAGTCATTGAATTATGTTGTGTAAAAGTCTTTTTTCTTACATTGATGAGAGATCTGACACGTTTCATTTCTGTTTTATAACGTTCTCGGAGAGTCATATAATTTCTATTCATTTTTAGCTTTTTTTGTATTTGATTTCTGATTTGCATTGCCTCTTTGATGTCATTAGTTAGCCAGGGGGTTGAGGGGCCGGTTATTTTTCTTGTTACAATGGGTGTACAACTATCTAAGCATTCACGGAAGACTTTTGTTAGAATCTCAACCTGCAAATTACGTTATCTGTGTTTATAATTCTATTAAGTACATTTGTGTTGTTGATTAATGCTTTACAAAACATATCAGGGGAGTAATTTTTTATACACCGGAATGTCTTGAAGAGAGGCTTCCATTTGGGCTTGTTTATGTTTAGTTTAGCAATGTTGAGCCCGTGATCTGCAATTGGGCAGAGAACTACGTCCCAATAGGGCATACTTTCCACTTTATTTGTTATTATCAGATCTATTAGAGTCCTAGAGTTAGGGGTTATGCGGGTCGGTTTTGTCACTATTTGTGTTAACTTCACAGTGATGATCACCCTTTTCATTTTGTTATCTGCTGAGAGCAAGTCATCATTAAAATCGCCAAGTATGTATACGGGTTTATGGCGTACACGGATATTTCTGAATGTTTCTTGTAGATGACTGAATGAACTGGAAGGTGCTTTAAGGTGAAGGTAAACACACCCTACAATGAAAGATGGAAGTTTCTGATACTGCACAGTGATCCATATATCTTCGAGCTCTTCAGTTTTTTTCTAGACCTGTGGTTATTTCCGATGCACTAAGATAATTTCTAACATAAATAGAGACCCTACTCCCTCGGCCATGGTCATTGCAAAATATTTTAAACTCTGGGATGTTCACATATTTATTTTCAGTTGTAGGAGGAAGCCACGTTTCACTTACACAGAGGATGTCTATGTTGTAGTCTTTTGTTATCATTATTATTTCCTCAGTGTGAGCGAGAAGGGACTGAGCGTTCACATGTACTAATGTTACATTATTACCATGTTTCATCAGGGTGGTATCCATAGT